>JBBMFX010506046.1:0-16772 GCA_037832545.1 Rhabdalestes septentrionalis
TAGATATAGATATATATAGATATATCAAGATAGATATCTAGATAGATATACATAGATATATCTAGACAGATATCTATATCTATTTTTTTCTTTTTCTTTTTTTCCCCTCCCAACATTGTAATGCATGGCAGGAAGTTTATTACAGAATACAAGTGGGCTGAGAGAAACACTGAAAATATGTAAGCTGTGGGTTTGTTTTCACGAATAAATGCTGGATTCCACAGGGCCGTGGGAATACTCTACAGGAGCAGAAGGTTTATGAGGGAAAGTGGAAGAGACAAACTGCTTGATCTCCATTGTAAACTTGTTAGGACTAGATTAGTTATGATGCTTCATTAACTTGGGCAAAGATGTCATCATAATGCTCTATGATGTTTATTTGATCTACACTACCATCCAGACAGACTGGAAAACATCACAGGAAGTGTGGGGCTGAGATAACTTCTGTTGTGCAATTAAAAGTAACACATTGCTTGTTGCAGACTGATGTCAATTAATTACATAACAGTTTATAGATTTATCAAGTCTAATGTAACTAAAATTAAGTTGTAGCTCTATTATCCTGAAAATATGGTCTCAATATCTCTACAGCACAGAAAGGGAACTGGATTCAGCCTTGATGGACAGCAGAACTGAATACATTTTTTTCAACATCAAAATTGCACAACGAAAGTGCATTAGATGTTATTAACAACAGTGTTTCAGCTCAGAGGATCGGTTGGAATAATGCATTGGGGTCCAAGGTAGACCGAAACAAAAACAGAGCTTCCTTCGCTTGGCATATATTTTGATTGCCTTTAAAGTCAGGGTGGATGGCAAATTATGATACTTCTGTGACATATTTCCAATGCATGTTTTATTGATAACTGGTATGACTGATAAAAGGGCAATCATCACCCAATATCACTGGAAGTGATGTATCTGTTGAATGGAACTCAATGATAGCATTCAGTTGGGTTTTCAGGTTTAATTTTAAAGTGGCAAACGAAGGATTGTTTGGACAACTTTTGACAGCATTTTTGGCAAATGGAAAAAAAAAACTAAAGCCTCTGACGCAACTCCGGTGTTCTCATCCTAAGCAGCATCTCAAATAAGAACAAGAGAACAAAGAGGACAGCCTGTACAGACATGCAGCAGTTACAGCGTCTCTCTTACACACACACAGCAACTGAATACATGTCTCACTCACTCACACTGTAATTATCAGAGAAAGAGTGAGCGTGAGAAATAGAAAGAAGAGGGAAAGAAAGACAAAGAAAGACAAAGACACAATAAGAGGGAATGAAGGAGAAAGAGGGAGGAGAAAGCAGGAACAAGACGAAATGTGTAAAAAATAAAACTAAAGAAAATGGGGAAGAAGAGTGAGGAGAATCACAGAGGGAGAAGAAAAAAGACAGAGAACCCTTACATGGTGTTCTAAGCATTAAAAGATTGTTACATACCTTCAGCAACCATTAAACCAGTAAAAGGCTACACACACACACACACACACACACACACACAAACAGAGAGTACAGTCCTTGTTTTATATTCTGGCGGGAACATAATACACACATCTACAAGAACACCACAAGTCTATATTTCAGTCCAAAACCATTACGCTGGATTCTGCCAGTGTGAGCCCTTCTGACCAAATATGTCTAAATGAACAAATGTGCTGAAGAGAGATTAATTATATGATGACTGCAGATAATTATTGTTAAGTCTGCTCTTTACAATATTGATATCATTTAAATCTGCACTATGTAAATGCACAGCACTGTTTTTTTATTTATGCTTTGACCATCATGACCAATCACAGCTAGGCAGGAGATTCTGAGGGTGTTCTGATTAATCAAAGGGGTAACTATTGAGTTTTGGCTACATTTTTTAATTAAGCTCCAGAGAGATATTAAGGGCACAAAGCACTTGTAATTTCTAGTCAACTTAGTTGTCCATGTCCCTTACACTTTTCAGCATGTCACACCATGACTACAGCAACAAATAAGAAGTCAACATCAGTCCCATGTGGAGATGTTCATGTATTAATTTGCATCTTTTAACCTCTTTTTTGTCAACATAATATTCCATAACCCCAAGCTGGCCCAGAGACACTGTTCCCTGTAGTTAGGGAATGGGCACGGCTGGTAAATGCTGTAAACGTAAGTATTCGTGCATATTTTGTCTGTGAGGTGCAGCAATACTGCCGGGCAAACTGATAATTGTGACTTTTACACCACATATGGCCAGGTATATGTGTTACCTGGGTAAGTTGCGGCAGGAGGATGGACCTTGGGAAGAGAACAAGCTGACAGAGGGAGTGTGATGCTCCGGAAACCGAGACATTCACTTGGACCTAAACATTGTTGTGAACTAGGACATCAGCTTCTTTCAACAAGGTCATTTGTCCCACCACACTGCACATACTGTTCAAGAATGATTTAAGGAACTCTATGAGAAGCTCAAGGTGTTGCCCTGGACTCCGAATATTCCCCAGATCTCAATCCAATTGAGCATCTGTGGGATGTGCTGGAACAACTTGTCTTAAATCTATTGTGGATCCACCTCGCAAATTTACAGGACTTAAAGGATCTGCTGCTACCACCTTGGTGCCAGATACCACAGAGCACCCTCAGAGGTTTTATAGAGTCCATGCCACAGCAGGCTGAAGCTCTTTTGGCAGCACAAAGAAAACTCACAGTAAATTAGGTAGGTGGTCATAATGTTTTGGGTCTTCAGTGTATATCTCCATATCTCCAGTTCTCTACATTTTTATGTACTTTAGTCATTGCAGACTGTTTTTCTTAAATGTTTAAAGGTTGATTCTTGCTATTTCGGTGATGCTTTAGTAATCCTGTAACTAAATATGGGCATGCCAACAGAGCTGAAGTGAACTGGGCAGGCACACACAATGCACCTGCATTCCAGCCAAGCCAGAGAACATTCCGGAGCATCGGCTGGTGTTAATCGCAGGGTTTTTAGGCTGGGAGTGCTTTACACCCTGGGGGAACGGTGTGTATGGAGTCCATTGTGTTCCACTGTGGACACCAAAGCATGACTCACCTTCACATTAGTCTGAGTTTCGTTCAGATCACTGGGGAAAAGCGGAAAACAGACATTGAGTGGGTGGCATGTAATCTAAAAGGGGTGGGGACAGCTCCCTCAGGGGTAAAATCTCTCCTGAAAATTAGATGTCTACAACATCTGACGGGTTCATCCAGACCACCATGCATATACATGGCAAAATTATACATGGATGAAAGGTGTGTGGTGTCTTGACTGCTATGAGAGTTACTAGCTGGAAGATGTAAGTCGCTCTTCCCTACGCCGAGACAGTGAGCAAAGACAGAAAATGTAAACAGGATCACAGCAAAAGCAGGGTCAGAGTGTGTCTCTGTCTATTAATCTAAACTCTATTCCTCTGCTCTGTCTCCTCTACAGGAAGCAGACAGGGCTGTCTGGTTTAAGTCTGTTTCTAATGTGCAACTCTATCATAAAGCAGACTTAACCTGTTCATCAGTGTCTACTATGCTGTCCACAGCAGGGCCACTTAACCCTGGCCTGGGAGATCTACCACCTTATCCAGTCCAGATCCAACACACCTGCCTCTAATGGTCAGATGCCCCTCAAGGCCTTCATTACCTGGAGTGTTAGTATTAAAGTCTGCAGGGTGGAAGATCATCAGGGCAGAGATTTGGCCATTCTTGGTCTATATTCTACTAAAATGGTTTTACTAAACTGTTCTACATGTCTATTTAATACTACACAATAATATCATAGTACACTACACTATAATATACTCTACCAAGAGGGTCTAACATTTAACAGCTCGCAGCCCACACACCCGACTTCCACACCCCACAAGAAAATGTAATTTCCGACTCACCTAGCGCCAGGGTTGATTATGTTTGGCAGCTAACAAATGCTGGAAGTCAGGCTTAAGAGGGGAACCTGCAAATGGGTGTCTGGCTCGGTAGGACAGGTTTAGATGCACACATGCTATGTTTAGTCTCCAAGCAAAGGAGCGAACAGTTTAGCATCTAATATGTACAGATAACTCCTAGTGGCAGTTGTTTGCCACAGATTTAAATTTACATGTATTTTTGGACCATGATGCAATACATTTTATATAGAATATACAGAATACATTTTTACAGAGTAGGAATGCAATGATGAACACATTTCTTGAGATGAAGATTCATCTCGGCCAACAGATCCGATAGGTTGGAACATAAGCAGGCAGATTTAAGCAGGTGTTACGGATATTTTTTCCAGTTATCAGAAACATACTCTTTACTAACACAATAGTGAATAAAAGTGGCACTCCTGTGGCTGACTTAAATATCAAGTCCATGGTTATTTGGTTGTATTTCTTTCCACACCAAGTGGGACGTTTATGATATGTTGAATTTAAATCGTATAGTCATTAAGGAAACAACATTTCATTCACTCACATACACAGCAATGTAGCATCAGTTTTAGCATCAGCTCAAAACCTTCCCAAAACAGCATTAGAGGAAAGCTTACGGTGAGGTAAAACTAAATCTACTGTAAAGTATAACAATCTGACAGAATAACCATGTAGATCACATGAAAATGACACAGCATTCTAGAGCCTTTTTAAATATAATTAAACAATACACTGTCCACAATCCCTGTTAGTAAATAGAAGTTCTACTACACATATTCAGATGCACACAAACCCACAAACAAAACACAATTGCATAATTGTCACACACACACACACACACACACACACGCACATACGCACACACGCACACACGCGCACACGCGCACACGCACACACGCACACACGCACACACGCACACACGCACACCACTCCAGATAAACACAACAAACATCCTTAGGATTACTACATATCAGTGGAATGGAAAGAATCCCTTTTCTGTAGTATATGGGGTGAGGGGTGAACAAGTCAAAGGCATTTAGCAGAAGTTAAAACAGGAGTGAACTCTGAAGGGTGAAAGAAGGAAAAGGAAGGATGGAGGCAGGGGAAAGCACAGGCAAGCAGGAAGGGAAAAATCCAACCTGTCTTAGAAAAGCACAAAGAGAAACAAGCCAGAGTAAGAGGACTTTACAAAAACACAACAACTGTTCAGATCAAACCGAGAAGTCAGCTCATATCTCCACGTAAAGCAGAGTTCAATCAGCTACAAACAGCTATACCATAAGGACACATATAAACAAGCTTCCATGGTTTGTTAGCTACATTCACATAACAAAACGAATAGTAGAACAAAACATTCTGTATTTTGATAGATTGATAATAAAAGCCTTGAAAAGTAACTATTATTATTTGCTTTGTTTACAGATTTAACTCGGAATATTTGTAATTAAGAAATAAATAATTGTTTTTTTTAGCTTCGCATGGTGTTTGGGACTATGGTAGATCATGGCTCAGAACAATTTCTCCTGTGTATAAACAAACATGCAGTAAAAACCCCTCTGCCAGAATCAGAGCTGGTTTTGGGCTGGAGATTTCTGAAGTGTAAGAATGCTCTCAGGAAAGCAAAGGCAAAGAAGAAGATTGTATTAAATCAATGCAAAGTGTATTTTCAAACACAATCATTCCCCAGAAACCTAAACCCTTTCTTAAAACAGGACTCGTCAGGAAGTCTTGCTGTCTACTACTGCATTTTTCCAGGATTTGTTTACTTCCAGAATCAGAGAGTCATCAAGGACATTTGTTTTGAGTCAGTGATGGAGAATGTGCTTTAAAGTGGCAACTGTTAGCGCAACAGGCCTCCCTGTTGTTCCTTCGCAAAACCAACATTCTAAATCTGCCTGGCCGAGGGTGACACCATCTACACAGAGGGCAGGATTAGGCCATTGTTCCAGCCGGCAGCGTGGACAATAAATACGCGTCGTCACTAAATACAGCCGGAATAGGAGACAATCCACCCTGCACAAACTCTCTGCTTTCTTCTTCGGGGAAAAAAAACAGTACTCTCCAACCTCATATCTGCCTCTGTCTTAGAGGGAATCCCTGCTCACAATCTGAAGGGCATTCAAGTCAAGGCAAATTGGTGTTTATTGTCATTTCACTCACTTTCACGGTACACAGTGAAATGAGACATGTCTCCAGAACCATGATGCAACACAAAAGAGTACGAATACAGAAACACCTCAAGATTACACAAAAGCAGGCA
This sequence comes from Rhabdalestes septentrionalis, assembly GCA_037832545.1. Taxonomy (NCBI): domain Eukaryota; kingdom Metazoa; phylum Chordata; class Actinopteri; order Characiformes; family Alestidae; genus Rhabdalestes; species Rhabdalestes septentrionalis. Next base: position 6,150 of record JBBMFX010506046.1, read on the forward strand.
TGATGGAGAATAATTTACAGGACAAAACAGGAGTCAGTCAACAGGAACAGTTACAGTATTAGTCTGAATGAATACAGTGCAATGACATTGAATTCTAGCAGCAAAGTAGTTAAGAGTGCCAAAAAATGTAAAGATTGAGGTGGTCAATAAATAATTGTGCAAATCGAAGCTGGGCCACAGCCACAACAGCACAGAATCCTGGCCACTAGACTAAGCACTCTCACTGCCGCTGCCCTGATCTGGCAAGACTTCACTTTTTAGCTGAAAAGATCAACAGGGTCACTCTCGACATTTCTGCCTGATTTTATGCAACTAAACGATTAGCGATGGGTGTAGTTTAAACGTCTGAAATTAGGAGTGGTACTTTGTACTTTGGCTATATGGTGTGTGTATGTGCGTTAATGTAACAACACCTAAAATACAAATGCTAAAATTATTATTAATTTGATATTGATCACTTTGATCAAACAGACTGATTTTTCAAAATAAATTTACCCTGCAGCATATCACTTTTTTATGGCATGTTAAGGGTTCAAGCGTGGTGCAATAGTACTGAAAGAGTAGTAATGTTAATAGTTAAAATAACAACAATAATAGCAATGGTAATAATAATAAGAAGAATAAGAATAAGAATAACAGCAATAGCAATAACAACAGTAAAATAACAAACAAACAAACAAACAAACAAACAAACCAACAAACAAACAAATAAATAAATTAATTAATAATAATAAATAAATAAAATAAAATAAAATAAATAATAATAATAATAATAATAATAATAATAATAATAATAATACATTTCAATAATAGCAGTTTTGTTCCTGGTGAAGTCTTTTAGCGCTTTTAGAAGGAATGTAGGAGTAGGTGAAATTCTGAGTCCAAAATAACATCCTAGCAGATTATCAGAGCGTTGATCAGTAAACAGACGTAAGGCGGCATCTTGGCCACACAAAAGACGCCAATGCTAAACACGGAAAGAAGGGTGGAGAGGGGTGAGTTCATTTAGATACGCAACAAAAAAAATTCCTCAACTGCAAGTGACTCTGTTTATAATCCTTCTGTTTTCTTGAAGCAGTACAGGTGTCATACCTTGTTAGTACCCACCTCATGTCCCAAGACATCATGTCCCCAAGAACCTTTTTACTCCTGTTAATGGGTAAAATTTTGCATGTTATGCTGTTTTAATTATAATCATTGACTAGGCCAGTAATGAGTATTTTAGGTGATTTAGGTTCTTCAGATTAGTACTGAAGCCATGAGGCTAATGGCACTAAAACACTGCAAATAAAAAGCCACCCTAAAGGTAAAAACAGTTCAAAAAACTTCTCAATTCATTCCAGGGGTCACAGATTTGATACAGATTCATTTACTGTTAACTTTATAAACAGCAATTTTATACAAACAACTACATAAAATTGATTCTATATCAGCACCCCTACTCCAGAAGTGCTTAGTGAAAACTGACCCTGTGTTTTGTTTTTTTTACAGCACAGAGTTGTATTCTGTCCTAAACCGCATACTGAAGTCCATGGCCCCAGATGAAGAGTGGTTTGCAGTTGGATTCCATACCCATCTTTACTAATTTTCTACGTTGGGGTAAGTAGACAATTGGGCATATTTTATATATATATTTTTTAATTATACTTTTAAGTTGTCTTTTCTCTTCCCTCAATCTCATTTTTAACAAACCAGCCTAAAATGGCAAAAATGCCTGATTATGCAGCTTCCAAGCTTTTAACACCTGGCTCCCTGCTGCCAACAGACTCACCTCAAGCTAAAATAAACAAAAAACACCCACACTGCTGTCTAAATGCATAATAACATCAATCAGAATTCAGGTTTGTTTTTGTAAGACACTTGACCTCTTCATGAAGGTATTTTCAAGCATCAGCCTCATCCTAGCTATTAAAAATGCACCCCATTCGTGTCATGTTTATTGCCGAATCATTTAACCACATCAGAATATAGTTGTGGTCAGCTTAGATAACTGTAATCAGGGAATTGTGTAATAGCTCTAATAATTTTAACAGGTCAAATAACTATAACTGCTGAGGTAACATTTTTAGTCCTCTTCCAACAACATGGACTTGGAACTTCTCCACTTGCTGAAATGAGTGAGAAATAATTTATGAAAAACCAGCGATAACTGCGACGTCTAAGGGTTAATGTATGGGATCAGAGCATGTGATTAGATTGGGGCATGTAACTCTAGAGGCCGGAACAGTGAACGGATGCCAGGATTGTGTTAAAGTGGACCAGTCAGAATGAGCTCATTCATCACATGCAGGAGCAGCATTTGCATCACAAAGACAAAGAGATCGAATCAGTCTGTCTGCAAAAAGGGACAAAACGTGCATACAGTACTGAGCAGAAGTCTTCTCAAAACATTATTGTTAGGTTTTACTGTAATTCTGTTCATCTGCATTTTATTCTGTTTTATAGTGTTCAAGTTGGCAATAATACTTCTCATAGATCCATTTCTTCAAACAATTGTATTATTTTTATTGTTGTTGTTGTTGTCGTCGTCCTCAGGGTCATTCCCATTGCCTAATGCTTTATTTTAAACATACTGCACAATGTTTAATTTTAAACACTGAAAAATAAAGCTTTCCGTCAGAAAGAGTGTTGGACAATTTTATTAAGATCTAAAGGGTGAAAGATGAGCTCCCAAGTACTTAATATGGAATTTTAACATAAAACATAATTCAATAATCAATATAACTGATAAACCAGTGTAAGCTTTTTGAAAATGGAGGCTCTTGGCCACACTAGAAACACAATACAGGCGGTTTGTGCTGTGTAAGTGTGTGATGAGCAGTAATAGAGTATCTTTTTTTTTTTTTCAATTAATATGTGTTTAAAGGGGGTGCATGTGCTAACTCAGCTTTTTGTTTTACGCATATTCACTTTCAAATAAATGTGTGGAACCCTAAAATAAGCTGCTGTTTTCGACAAATGTTCACTTGACAAACCCTGATATACTAACACACACACAACCACAAAACATTAGTTCTGGTCCTGGTTCTGGTTCTGGTTCAAAGGGTAGACACAACAGCATTTACTTTCCCTCTCTTTAAAATAAAAGATCATACCACACTACCCCATTCTGTTTGGATTCACAGTTTGATTCAATCTGCTGCCACATTCCAAACACACTTTCCACCGCACTAGCTCAGCCTTTGATGCTGCTGCAAACACACTTCACACAGCTCTATGGTCCAGTGCTCAGACACTCACCTCAAACAGCTGGAAAAAAGCTTAAAAAAAACAAGTCTAAGAGATTACTTTTGTTCTCCAAAATGATTCATGTGAGTTTGCAGTGCCATGTGCGTGTGAAAGCCTGTGTGTCTTTAATAAATGAAAACCAAGCATAAAGTTTTAAGCATGCACAGGAACAAAAGAATGCTAGGTAGGCTAAAGTAACCGCATAAGGCCACAGCCCCAAAAAAGATGAACATTTTGATTAAAAAGAGGTCTGAACTGGAGCTATGAGGCTAATGGAGCTAACCAGCAAGACTGTTAGAACACAAGTCAGCATCATGAAAATTAAACTGTACAAATATAATCTGTGCAACACGTTGTTCATAAAAATGGACAAATGTGCAAAAATCGTCCTTTGGTTGGCTGCTACTACAGTTTTCGTTTTGCTCGACACAGTTTAAAGTAAAAGTTGGGCAATTTAGCATTTTCCACCAAGTTCCCTTTACCATTTTAGTCTTGTAGCTACAGGGCAAACCTAAATTCTATAGTCAAACAAACATGTCTTGACTACATTTGTAAAGTTGATTTTTTTTGGACAAATTATTCTATAAATGAGCGAGAATCTCCTCAAATTAAAATTGCTACCTCAGCTAACGGAAGCACATTCCTTCAGGTCACTGCACACTGATGACCCAGCAGGTCACATAAAAGAGGTGGTGTATGTGTATGTTTTATGACCGTGTTTGTTTTAATATTATACCACCTTCAGTGCCGGGATTAAAGTCTGAGCCGTATCCATGGTGACGACACTGAGTGGCATTCAGCAGAAGTTATGATCAGGCTGGCATGACTGTCGGACAGCAATAACAAAGACAAACACAATAAAACACAAATACCTGATAGAGATAGTTCACTTTCTCAGACCTTGCTGTTATTATAATCAGATAAACTTGGCTGAAAGTGATACATTTCTGACCTCTTAATGATAAGAACACAGTTCTTTGTATTTACATTTGATAAATTATTTACATTGATCATGTAGTTTAAAATTTCACCACAACTAGATGTTATTATTTATTTAGTCATTTTTGATTCAAGCATTTTGCTTCCATTTTTATATTTGGAAAACAGAATTACATGTATTTATCAGAATACAATATTTTGAAATTACATAGTATAATATTATTTACAATTTGTTTGTTTATATGGACTAAAAATAAGTAAGTCATTCAGCATATTTTAATTGGGTAATCATATAATAATTTACTTCATATTTTGGATTCAGATGGGTGTGTTTTTACACCACTAGATTAAACTAAGACTACAACAGCAACAATATATAAATACAGCCCACTTCTTAAGAAATCTTCTCCCGTGTACCCTTCATTTACTGGCCATTTAAGTAAAAATACTGAACCTATAGGCCCACTATAGACCTATTTATTTCAGTGGACCATTCCTAGCACAGCACTCATATGATAGCTATCAGTACCGTGCGTTTCAGGAACTAATGTTTCTGTTTGTTTGTTATATTCTTAAAAACATGTTCACGTCTTTGCAAGTTGAGGGAAGTCCACCATGTGAAAAGATCCAGCCATGAGCAACTGGGAAACATTAATGATCGGATGGCGGCTATAACAAACACCAGTAAGAGAATCTACAAAACAGGTTTCTGATAAAGTGACCAGGATTTAGGCTGTATTTGAAAGTCTTTGCTCTCGTGGGGATAAAACAGTCTACATGTTGCAACAATTTTTCATCAATACTGTAAGAATTTAACCATGACAGAGCTAAACTCTGGTCAGTATCAAAGGAGAATGGCAGGAAAACGGGAACAGAAAACCACAGAGAACGCAGAGATAACGAGGTAGCTGGCGAGAAAAGCTGAATACTAGCAGGAAGCCTGCTAAACGCTAAATCACACACACAGACACAGTTACAGGCCACAAACAACAAGCAGTGAAAAGTTACACAGAACTTACATCAAATAACTAAAACATCCAGAAAAAGTGCAAAAAATCACAGTGCTAGATTTGCCCAACCCAGCCCGATTGGATATATATTTTGTTACTGTGCCAGTAAGACTGACATGTATCATATTTAAATAGTAACTTTTCTGATTGTTCACACTGAATGGTGCCTCATTCCAAGAAAAATATTCTAAAACACTCCTTAGCTTCAGCTTCAGTGTAAAAGGGTGGAGCTAAACAGCTATAGGTAGAATAGGTAGATATGGCCAAAAATATTTTTGTGAAATGGGGAATATATTTATTTAATAACAAGATGTTTTCTATAGTTTCCTCATATGGACTAGAGAGTGAAAGATACGCTGAGAACAGATTCCACTGTCCTTGCAAGGCTTTCCACAAGATTTTGGAGTTTATGTGGGAATTTGAGCCCATTCATTCTGCAGAGCATTTATGATTTGAGGCACTCATGTTTTCTGTTACAGTTCATTACAGTTACGGTTCACCCCAAATGTATTGGATGGGGTTGAGGTCAGGGCTCAGTGTGGGTCAGTCAAATTCTTCCAAACTAAACTCTCAGTCGTGCAGGAGTAGAAAAGGTTCTTCTGCAAACTGTGTCCACAAAGTTAGAAGCATGGCACTGTTCAAAATGTCTTGGCATGCTGAAGCATTTAGATTGCCCTTCACTGGTAGTAAGGGGCCTGAATTTAATAATTAGGAGGTGTATCCCATAACTTTTGTCCATTTGGTGTATATCAAATTCTTATTTCAAACGAGTAAAGTTTTGTTTTCTTTTATATGGGCCTTTAGCTAGCTCATTGTTACACAAGCAAGAGAAATGTCAACAACAACAAACAATTATAAAACATCCACAATATACTTAAGCAATGATATAGATTTAATGTGTGGCACAATGCAAGCAAACATAGATCAGACTTCATCATGTATTCTTTTACAGCTCTAGTGTTTTATGAATGTTTACATTGTTATTATCATTAAATAAAGATTTTACAGTGATAAAAACTGAACCCCCCAAGACGGGCTAATAGTTTTGGTTTAATGGTGCGTGAAAAGGAAAGTGTACACTATTTTTCTTCTTTTTTTCTGTCTCTGCTACAAAACTGTGGAATTTCTCAGAACAGGAGCTTACATAACACCAGCTTTCATGTCTAGGCATTCCGAGCTAACAAGCTACCCAATGATACCAAAGACATTTATTGATTTGAGACAGCAGCCACACACACACTCACATACACACACCAGATTGTGGCAAGTCCAAGGAACAGAAGGTCATGGGTAAATGTGTGTGTGTGTGTGTGTGTGTGTGTGTGTGTGTTTTAGTGACTTTAAGCCACTTAAGGTGTTGTTTAACAGTAAAAAAAAACTGCTTCTGGTTCAAATTGTACACTAAAATTGAAGTATTTCCAAAATATACATGCACATGGAGAAAATGTGAGTATGCATGTTTGTGTGTCTATGTGGCAGCTGCTGTGCGTTAATAAACGACAAGTCAGATTGAAGGAGTGCGTCACTCAGTGGCTGACAAAAAAAAAAAGAGATATTTCTCATGTAAACAGAAAGTCCAGTACAAACACGCACACACACAAAAAGGGCCCTATTTATAGAGTATCTGTGTGTAATTTGAGAGAAAACTATCAGCAGACCAAGGGGATTTCTGCAAGCAAGATTTATTATTAAGCCAAGTCAAAAAAACTTTCAAACAAATATGCTAACGTGGCTAAAAACAAATGGAGAATAGCAGACACCAGTTATCATAATATCATTTGCACAATGCCTGGCAACCAATCACTTAAATTTGCTGTTAGCAACATAAGTGCCTTGCTGAACATTTCCTTTTGTAGAGTAAAGCCTGACATTTAGGGGAAACAATCAGGGACATTCCAATCTGGAGAGTCTTCAGTTTGGCCTTTGCATTCTGGTTAATTGAGACATCCTGCTTCATGAATGACCCAGGGATGCAGAAAAAGAAGCTGGGGACTGAAATTTTACTTTGCGTCACTTAGCATGAGCAATAGTCAATTCAGAATCCCAAACATTTAGGAGCAACTCAGACTCTCATCACAAGGACTTCAGATAAACCTAGGCTACTTATGAGCATCTCTGATTCAAACAGCATGTATATGACAATATTCTAAATGCTCATTTCTACTGTTTTCCATTTAAAAAATTAAGGATTTGACAGCATGTGAATATGTGGCAGAAAAAGATTAGGTTCATAAGCAATAAACAGTTTAAAAACAGTTTAATAAACAGACTAATGTTTCCACATAGTTTTAGCAAATATGTAACTCAACCACAAATAACACCTATGCACTTATGAAAATGTGAAAATGTTCACACACACATTTTTATATATTTTGATTTGTAGTGTACATTTATATTGCATTGTTATACTGTATAGTTCTATACTGCATTGTTATCTTGTATTGTTCTATTCGTTTGGCCATGCTTCTCCAGTGCGGTCCACTTTGTTTCGGTAACAATGATCATTTGTGGGACTAATATAGTGTTAACTTATCCTATTTAAATAAAACTAAATAAAGATTAATTCACCCTAAGGAGACCATCTATGAAAACACAAATAGCAGGTAGTTTAAGTCTGCATGCACTGTCTGAAGAGATTAAACCGCTAAATGAAACAGTTTAGCTCACATAAGCAGAGACGACTGCTGGCTATCCAAAACAATAGGCCAGATTTTTTTTAAACATTCCACCTCCTCAACTAAGTGTGCTGATTTAATGGGATGGATTAATGGATGGTAGCACATCACGCTTCGTTTAGCAGTGCGCTAACAAGAGCGGACGGACACCTGCGTCATTCTGCTGAAAGAAAAGCCACAGAAGGCAGGGAGCTTCAGCACCTGGAACAATCTCCGAACTTCATGCACTGTGCATTTCTAAATTTGTTTATTTAATTTGCACTGGGGACAGGGGGGGCTGTTGTAAAATGCAGTTCCACCACCCTCGCTATCAAAGTGATCTAGTGGAATACCATTTTGTTAATCTGCTCTCTACAGTTGTCAAAAGAATTATAACATGGTTTGATTTAGGGATGCTCCGATCAGGATTTTTGCTATCGATACCATGTTCCGATGTTTTTCTAGGTGATCAGCCAATATCGATGCCGATTCGAATGCTTCAACTTTCTATAACTGATCTGTAAGCTATCTGATCATCATTAACTTTTTTCAGATAAAGTAACACTATAAATGTTGCCTTTGTTATATTTGTTATATTTTACAGTAATATATCTACTGTAACTATTGTTTTAACGGCGGACAAAATAATCATAAATAAGTATTTATTATATAGTGAACATTTTAATATGCCTTTACAATTGGGTTCTTAAGTGCCGAATGAGGTTCGTTTTATTAAATGTTTCGGACAATGCGCCTCCACAAAAACGGCAAATGGCGAATTTTTCATTGTCTGTCGAAACGTCATAGTATTTCCACACCGGGGATGACAAAGCATTTACGTCCCCACTCATCGTGTACGTCGTCACGCATTGACGTCATCGATTGTGATCGGTTCCTAAGATCAGCCAAGTTTAACGAGTACCGATTGAGTCATAAAATGTGATTATCTGCCGATAACGATCTTCAGCCAATCGTTTGGAGCATCACTAGTTTGATTGTTAAAAAATTATCAATCTATTTACCACTGATATGGCTACATGAGCACACTCCACCTTTTTATAGGTTAAAACTACATTTGACCTTATGCTACATTCATTCTCATGATTACAAAATATTCACTTCCACAACAATATCTATGGTTATTTTACAACAACTACCTTGGGTAGTCTTCAAAAACATCCATGGTCATTCCATACACACATTTCCACAGTTCACACTCGTTCTCAATTTTAATCTAGGTTTATTTGCATGGTTATGCTATGTCACACTTTTCCAAATTACATAACACCTTATTCCCTTTACATTACACCTTATTCCATGGTTATGCTATCTCTATACTACTGGTTTTATTACACTACATTCCATTGTACACCAAATCCATTTTCTTTGATTACACTCCAATTTTACATATTATACTTAATTTCATAAAGTGTAATTAATTCATTTTTGACACTAAAGCTACAAATTTTGGTCCTGTAGTATTGCACTAGAGCTAAGAACCTAACATAGCAAACAAGTAATGGACCCTTATATCAAAAACACTTGACATTGTGCTAACTGAATACTTAATATGTAAAATATAGGTTTCAGTGATAGGTCTGATTTAAAAAACTACACATATTTTTGGAGAGCTCCTAAATAAAAATGACTATTATGACTTTTCCTTTTTCCTCAGCACAGTAATAACCTCTACAAGGATGTGCCTTTGTCCCATTTCCAGACTTCTTACATTCATCCAACCTTTAATATGTAAAAAAAAAAAGGAATACACAAATAGTCTAAAGAGCCTTTAGTATTAAGCATGAGAGACAAAAAAAAAATTCTCAGAAGATATAGCTGTCCAACAGCATTACCATAATTTCCACCACAGTAATGTAATTTCCCTGTAAAACATTTGTATGGATGTTGTTTAGGTGGTTACCGAACAATCACAACTGAACACATGTCTAAGGAATTGTACCTTGTCATGTACAGTTATTGAAAGCAAATCAAGGAAAACACCATTTGATCAGATTATTGCCATCACATTAACCTATTTTGTGGCAAAGGCAATAATGTGGTAGAAAAGATATCTATGCTGATGACCCAAAAGTACTCCTATTTAAGAGAAACACCCATAAAAATGGACAAAATTACATCACACAGCCAAAACATTTTGTACCCTGACCTTTCTTCATTCTTCGAACTTGCGCAGACTGAGAACTTTACCTGTTTGACCTGCTCCTCAGCTAATCTGAATCACTTTCTCTTGCTGTCATAGATGGCAATAACACCTTAACCGCCTTTAACCGTCTTATCCACACTGAACCACATTATTGGGTTTAAGATTAATATCTGCAATAACCTGCACTACACAGGAAAATTATCTTTCCAGGACAATAAGATCAGTTGGGCATGGGTGCGCACAGCAGTAGCATGTGCAGAAATAACTGATATTTACAACTTAAGAGTCAAACTCATGCTTAACAGTGTAATTAAATAACCAGAAAACAAGAGTAGAAAAAGTTCCTTGCAAAGATAAAGGAATGTATGCAATGTTGGGAAAAAATAAGAGTGAGTGAGTGAGTGAGCGAGTGAGTGAGAAAGAGAGAGAGTGAGAGAGAGAGAAAGAGAGAGAAAGAGTGCAGAAGTGATAGAGTGAGAGCATAAGAGAGGGAGAGAGAGAGAGACAGAGAGAGATAAGAGAGAGAGAGTGAGAGAGAGAGAGAGAGAGAGAGCGAGAGAGAGAGAGAGGGAGAGAGAGAGAGAGAGAGAGAGAGCGAGAGCGAGAGAGAGCATGAGAGAGATCAACA
>JBBMFX010506153.1:0-16770 GCA_037832545.1 Rhabdalestes septentrionalis
CCAAATGTGCTGCTGTCTTTTTAAAGCAGAATAAACCGACCTGCATATGTTTATAATAGTAATGTAAATCCCACATATGCAGCCTAACCTCCCTAAATGTGTTGTATTAAAAAATGCAGAATGTAATATATTAAATATAATGTATAATTCAACTTGCAATTAATGTAGTGGCTCTTGTCCTTGATGACTGCACATGTAATCCAGCCCCCCCATTTGCTGTGTTTACAATGCAAAATGAGCAGCTCGCAATAAACGTATTTGACATGCACAGCAACATGACTTTGTATAAATAATTCACTGTTAATGAGCTCTCCTTCATATTGAAATCTCACATCCCACAGGAAAAGGATTGTTTTTGCCATGACACTGCTTACTCATAGAGCCATGCTGATTTTATTCAACTGGCAGGACTCAACTGGTTAAACTGACAATTTTACCCACCATTTTTGTGTGTGTGTTTTTTTCTTTTTAAGTAAAATGATTTAGACTTACAACAGGAAAACAATGTATCTAAAAAAGGTGGGGGGAATACTGAGGTGCTAGTGACACTTCAAATGACCTATGTTTCTTTTAAGGAGAACAGTGAAAAAGGGGTAAAAACAACAAATACAAGGTAAAATAAAAGGGGAAACGTTTATCCTTGATACCTCGGCTCTTTCTTGATAGATTTTGGGGAATGAAGTGTGGCGTATCACACTGACAAACATGTTAACACACTTTAACTCCTGACACTGATGTGGCATAGCTGAATGTTATTTCTACGGAGGGTCTTTATAAAAAGGTCATTTAAGAAAAAAGAAGCTCAGAGTGAGATTTACTGTTGTTTTCAACTGACAAAATGTATCAGGTTCGATATTCAAGGCCATTAATGTCATGTTGAACAGAAAAGATGCATTATTTTGGAAGATTTTTTGTTTGAGGTATTTAAAGTCCTTTTTGTAGATTTGCTTAGGGATCCAGATGCTTCCATGCAACAGTGCACCACCTACCCTCTTTCTGGGCAGAAACTGGGGCAGGAAGACTCTCCATAGGACAATTGGGGGGGGTTATTGTGCACCGTGGGCCAGGGGGCTCCCTGCTGCTTGTAGCTCCACAGTTGCGATGGCCGGCCATTAGCTCCCTTTCAGCAGACAACAATAACCTGCTAGCCTTTGATTCTCCCTCCTCCACCCACACCCATCACCTGAAACCAACACCATCTAGTTTCAGTGGCTTCCAGAAAAGACTGTTTTCAGGATTTTCCAGTGCTGTTTATCCCACTCTACTATAGCAACATGAAGTCCAATGCTTGTATCAATTGCATAAAATCTATATGAGCAGAAGTTTTGGGACCATTACACCAAAAGCGACTTTAATGATATTGCTTTCAAATATATAGATTTTAATATGGACTTGGTCCCCCTTTGCAGCTAAAACATCTTACGCTCGTCTTGGAAGGCTTTCCACAAGATTTTGGAGTTTCTGTGGGAATTTTTTTCCATTAATTCTTGAGGATTCGGATTTAGATTTTATTTGTCTCATACACCTCCATACATGGTACGACATGCTTTTTTTTGTAATGCCTGACCATAAAAACAGTATGACAGTAATGGGTTAATTGAAAGTGTCCATCACCAACAAGAATTATTGTGTTGACACAGTAATAGCAGGATATTGATGTTGAATGAGAAGAACTGGCTCACAATTTCCAAAAGTGTAGGATGGGGCTGAGGTCAGTGCTCTGCTCAGGCCACTGGGTCCACAAATTTGGAGGCATGGTGTTTTCCAAAATGTCCTGGTCCGCCTAAGTATTAAGATTACCCTTCACCAGCAGTGAGGGGTCTAGCCCACACCCTGAAACACAGAGGCGTCCCAATATATTTGTCCATACAGTGTATATTGATATATTACTACACCCATGTATGACCTTTTGACCTTGGATATTTTTTAGTGCGACTGGATTTGCTTAATTCGCAAAAAATTACATCTCTCAAAGACTACTATAGATTTTATACCTAATCCTTTTAATTCTCCACCACCCAGCAAGATCATTCCATGCACCACCACTACTGGTTTGCCCTGAACTGAAACAATATACCCCCTGCCTTCAAACACACTTCAGCAGGCCATGAGCCACAGGCCACAAGTCATGTTCCCAACTATCCTGTTCAGAAAAGCTGGGTAAGGGGCACCCAGGAGGCCTCCAGGGCCAGTCAATGGTTTAAAAGACATCAAACCACTGCTCCAAGCATTGTACTGAACCATGGACTTGAAAGGTGATTGTCATGCAAAGTGCAGACAGCGGAGGAGAAAGTGGAGCGCACAGAGCTTCAGAAGGCCATCAGCGAGGGCAGGGAGAGCTCTTGGAGCTCCAGCAAAGGGGCGACTCTGTGAGGATTAAACTTCCAAAAGCACCCAGATGGCTTTTTCAGATTGTGTTTTTTAATTGCTGTGTAAAACATAGGGATTTCACTCTGTATAGAGATTTTTCATGTACAGAAGTCAACTTCTGTATATGGAAAAACGACATGACATTAAAAGTTCCTTTTTCTGGTAGGACTTTCAGGGAAGATAAATGCTTGTGTTGTGGCTTTTCATGCTTGTCACATTTAACCTAATTAATGTATTGGTTTCAAACAGTAGGGCTGCAATTAAAATGACATTATACCAAAGTTATAAAGACCACAAGACTACAATTCACGTTGATGGTAGGTAGCCCATGTGACATTCCGGAAAAAAGTAATATAGTTTACATTAGAATTAAATGAACTACCCTCCTACAGAAATAATTTGCAGGTCACATGGGTAATCACACATTTACCTGTACCAAAACAATGTGAGACATCAAACCTAAATAACTTGTAAAATGTATGATTACAATTCTGAATCATCAATTAAACTTTCCCTGATCAGTCAAATCTATATACACACACACACACATATACACACACACACACATATACATACATATATATAAATACATATATATATATATATATACACACACACTCTATACAATGATGATGGAGTTGTTTAAAAGATTTTTTTTAAATTTCCAAATCAGCTCCTACACTTAAAGGTAGACAGATTCACAGATCTGCCCAATCTCTCCCAGACTGTACACTGAAGGCCATAATCTCTCCAATCTGGTTCTCCCGATACGACCAGTCGGATAGCCTTTTGATAGCTTTGACACCCTGCTGACGATCACCGTCCCTCTATCCCCACATATCTTGATCAGATGGCCTATGGCTGCCTTCCTCACCATCCACGTTTACAATGGCCTTTAACGGCCCCCCTGATGATGTGCTGCCTCTGAGCCACACCTTAAGAGGCCCTTAAGTGGCCCATCATAGTTCTGCAGTGGGGGAAGATCTACTGTTTTAGACGAAAAAGGTCATGAGACCCTGAGGTACTTGACAACAAATATCTATTGTGCAGTTTGACCACATTTCATAACACAAACTTAAAGAGTCGATAAAATTAAAGGGGTCTTTCTTACATTTAGAAATATTTCAGACACCTCGAGTCACATTCAGAAACCTAGGAGCCCCCAATCTCAACCTGTAAGACACTCATATGTAAACACATTGCCATAGGATTGCCAATCTTACCAAACATGTTTTGAGAATTGCTGTTTTCTGAACAAGGTGTAATTTTCAGTGGCATAAATATATATTTCCAAGAACAACATTTTTCATAGGAAATATTCTCTCTGAAAAATTTTAATAGTGTTCGCATCAGTTTTATCAGCTGTTGCATCATTAGACAATATGTAAAATAGACTATTCTCACAAGACTTTGTCCAAGGTAAATGACAAGCCTCTTTCACAAGAAAATGACTTTATTAATGCTAAAGTGGCTCAAGTATTTAATACTTCAATAAGATTTACATACAATAACATTTCTGATCATTATTCATTTTGAATAATAGCCTACATGTCTAAATAAAACTGGGTAACAACAATGAAAATAACCTGAAAGGAAGAGCTGAAAGAAACATACAAAAGTGCAATTATAAAGGGGAAATCAGCATGGAATAAGAACATCTAAATCAGAGATGAAACCTTTAAATTACATCTATTCTAATTGTGATGAAGTTTTATTTGTTGGGTGCTCTGTAATTTTACGCACACATTCTGCACCTTAACCACAATCACATTTCAATAAGAGCTTTGGGAGGTAGCTTTAATGCAAAATGGAGGAAAAAAAAAACAATGAAATAAGGGTGAGATCTAAATGGAAGACAGATTCTTTAACATACAAAGAGTAGAGAGACATAATAACATATTCTGAGGAGGTGTGATTTAAAAAGCAACAGTGATCACTAGAGTGGGGAAGGAGCCTCACTGAGTTTTATTCTTCATTTAGAGTCCTTACAAATGTGCAACTGAAGAAAAGTTAGCTTTCAATTTCTGCTTTTATTTCAGCCATTCTTCATCGTCTTTTAGTTCAAGGAAATCTCCTCTGTTCCATTTGTTCTAAAGGGTTAGCCTGATAAAGGTCATCAAGTCGCAACTTCCTGTGTGAGTGTGTGTGTTTGCATATCTACGCATGTATGACATATGTTCTTTCCAATAATGGTTTTCTATATTGCTTGTGAAAAATGTGAAAAACCGTATGTGTATGTGTGTGTGTGTGTGTGTGTGTGTGTGTGTGTTTGTGTGTACACATCCAGGTCACTTGTGATACTTTTCACTGCGTACAGTCGAGTCATCAAACAATGGATTCTTTACTTCCATTTCTCCTGTCTAGAGAGAACAGTGAAACATTTAATCAATGTATTGAAAGAATAGAACACAGAATAATTACATAGAACTACATTCTTTAATGTCCCTACTCACATTCAGAGCCTGGGCCATTAACACATTTTTATCAATAATGTTCAGTCATTCACACATGCAGCCCTTAAACAGCATTTTACTGGGCATGCGTTCATGTCATGAAAATCCCAGTAATCAGGAGCTGTTGTCCTCTGCATGAAAGGCCAACAGCTCCTTCATTTCTGAATCATGTCTGAAAATACACCATGTAGTTTTTTTTCTCAAATCTTTTTTTTACAGCCATTAATATATAAAATCTAGATTTTTTACTGCTTTTCTCTAGAATCGTTTACAAAGTCTACTAAAGCTGCCATTCAGCTTTGTTGGTTGCAATCTGGAAATTACTGTATCTTCCATTAATGTAGCTATTTCTGTTGTGGATATTGCTTTCTGCCAAATTCCGCTTTACTGTTCATGCAAGGGCCCTCTCTGTAATTTTCTGGGTATTGTGCTAGGTCTTGTGCAGGTAAATCACTATACCAGCTTTTATGGGATTTTGCTTTCACACTTTACCCCTTTCCCTGTTTTATTGTCATTGCAGTCCCTGTTGAAATTACGTGTCTGAAAGGAGCTATCAAGCAGACAACATAAAGGGAAGAAATAAAAAGCAAGAAAGAGAAAACAAAACTACAGGAGGCACTACTGACCGGGGCAAGTCCAGGGCACTCATACACCTTGAAGTCTCCTTCTTCAGTCTCCTCATCTGATGTGGCTCCAGTCTCAGTCACTTTAGGTTCAGATTTGTGTCTGTGAAAGAACAAAGAAAAATGGAATGAATTTTCATCATGGCTAAAATATATTAAGAAAAAAAATGTAACGAAAGATCTGAAATATAAATATGTGGAAGCCATAGTGTTTAGCTTTGAAGAACAAATAAAATGATCATAAAAGTGGTAAAAAAAAGTCTGTAGGTTAGAGTAAGTACCAATGAAGATTATAGTGCTCTTACTTCTCCATAGAGAGCATCTGTTGTTTCTGATGTTGGTAGTGATACATCTGGGCACTGTGAGCGAGCTTCTTGTCCTCTTTCTGAGAAAGAGAGAGTCTTAAAACCTTCTCATACCTCAATACGAAAATTGTTGTCATTTGTGTAATTTCATAGCTTGACCTGCGTACATTCATTCCAGTGTAGGTTTTGCTTACAGAGATGTTGCTAGCAGACCCCGTCTGAGACACTTGAAATGCAGGGTAGTCCACTTTCTGTGCTAAGCGTGCTTCTTTCTGCAACCTATAAAGGTTAATACCAATATTAATACTATAAATGCAACATTCTAACATTCAGGTTTATGCACAAAAGTCCTTAGCAAGCTGTTTACAACCATTTACCAGGGTAATATGCATGTTTGTTTTCCACTGAAAACACAACAATATTACAATAAACACCCTATTACAGTGAAAGTAACAAGAAAAAACCTGACATCCAAAGACCAGTGTAGATGGACAAAGGTTTGGTTACAGATCTTCATTCAACGTCTCCAGATCTCTTATTGAATTGCTTAATTCCACTAGCAGTATACCTGATTTAACTTAACAAATGCACAGGTGGAGAGAATCCATGAATTAGATGATAACTACAGTTCATTTTGTGCTTCTTTACGCAGATGTTTGAAAACTGTTTTTCAAAAACACACTGACACAATCACCACTTTTCATGATTTGGTTTTTTTGTGCAAATACAAAATTACTGCCCAGATAAACAGATATTTTAAAATGCCATTTCTTCTAGCCTTACATGTCTAACCCTTTTCACAGAGTACTTCTCAAAAAGTGTTATGTGGGCCCACCCTTCAATTTCTCACCCTCACTTCCTAAATGTACATCTTAGTATCAAAGCAGTTAATTATAATTATCAGTACCAGAAGAATACAATGAAAAACCCAAAGCAAAAGTTTATAATGCACAGTATCTCTTATAATACACAGCTTTTGGCAGGAAAAAAGTGACCAAATGCATGCAATAAACTTTTTAATGCTAAACTGAGTAGCACAGAATGTTGATCTGTTCAAAATCCTACCTGACCCAGCACACAGCAGCCAGGATGAGAGCCGCTGTCCCGATGATGACGCACGCAGACATCAGAACTGCTCAGAATTTCACGACATACAAAGACAGATGGAGAAAAGGGGGGGATGTCAAACACAGGGCAGAAATCTAGTGACTCGCTGCTTCCTACATTTTGCGGTTTGGTAAGCCAGTTCACAGATGAGGCTTGGTGTAAGTGCACTGCAAAAAAGTGGAGGAATGAGTGGAGCGGAAATGACTGGAGAAATGAGCGTACATGTGCAAGTAAGGCCTTTTATGGACATATAAAAGCCTGCCAGCATCTCCATGCTCACATCAGGCACTGCTTGAGCTCTATGACACATGTCCTCTACAAAACACCCTGTGTTTGCCTGACCTTGATAATGGAAGCTCTGTGTTTAGAGCACTAAATGTGGGTCGGCCACATCACAGCAGGTAATGAGTGCAGGGCCTGAAATTGGGATTCTAGGGGCCCAGAGGACAAGAGAATTTAGTGAGGTTAAGAATGAAACCATAGGCTACATATTCTTTGGTCATGTAAAATCATGCTTGCCAAACAGGCTAAGATCTTTACACTGGATTTCAAGTGCAAATAGGATGCATTATGCCTATTACGGGCTGGTGTGTAAGCCAGAAAGAAGAGTATATGTTCCATGTACATAGAAAACACAAAACCACACCCGTCGTATGTGCATTTAGTGGAAAGTCAGCTATTCCATTCATCATCTTTTCAGTCCTTCTAATATAGTAAGAATACACTTACTGTCTAAATATAATGAATATGGTGGGCAAAGTCTGGTATATACAGATGAAGCTGTTTTATATGTTAAAACTACTTTACACATGTATACTGTTCCCTCTTTTGGAATTAGAGATTAATCCTGAGGCACGTGGATACATACCGACAAGCAGGCTGTCCCTGGGAAAGGGGATAGCGATGGGCTTTCCTCGACCAGGGGAATCTGTGTGAGGCGTTGGGGATTTGGATGTGTGCTTAGTTGCAGTGATGGGACTATGAGTGGTGGGTTTTGCTGTAGTGGACTGAGACACACTGTTCAACCCAGACTGAATGTTCCTCTCCTCGGACTGGAAGTGGAGGGAAGGCCAGGAAGGAGAGACTGCAAGACATATGGAAAAACATACAAATCAAGGAAAGAGTACGAACAATACTGATCTGATTTGAAGGGGCATGGCAATAGTACAACATAAGTAGATGCTAAGTAGGTTGTTTATGCAATATAGGTCATTACCAGGCAAAGGAAAATAATTCTTCCATTATTGTATATATAAAAAAAAGTGCTCAAACATTTGTGGGTTTGACAGCTTGTTCTGTGTTGATAAATCAGTAATTAAACACTCCATTCTGGCTACCTACTCATCATAGCAGAATTAGTTTCAAAAGAAATTAGATTGAAAAGCAGTGAAACGCAGAACAAAAATGTAGTTTATGGGTGGTGGTCATGTTACCAAGAAACCACTCCTCTCTATAAAAAAGCTCAATTTTACCCCTGCTGTGACAATAAAAATTCTAACTTGGGAACAACTCTGTATTTATAAATAGCTGAGTGACAGCAGGCTACTCAAGCAAGACAAACCCAAAATATGCAGGACCTGAAACCATTCAAGACCTAAATCACAATCAAGTCAAGCAGATACTCCAAAACATTTCACACATCTGTATGCGGTCAGAAAGATGCAGTTCAAACCTGGCTTTTTGACATCTGAGACCTGTTGCTTGGCAATGAAAGAAGACAGGTAGTCGATTTCTTCATCAAGATCGGGAAGAGATGTTTTTTTACCTGAGGACAAATTAAGAGTACTCAGAGACACTCACCCTCACTCCACACACAATGCATTATTTCTAAGGGCTGAGATTGTATGTGTGTGAGTAATCCAACAAATAATGAGAAAAAGAACTCTAATGTATTAATGTTATAATGCTTTAAAGGTTGAAAAAGAAGGAGTAAGAAAAGGAGTGGGAGTGCGTGGAAGTGTGTGTCGCTGTGTCCCGGGGGAGTGAGAGTGTGCCGCTGTGTTGTTTGCTTGAGACACCATGAAAGAGAAACAAAAGCACTGCATCATTTAATGGTACTGTTGGCCAGACAGTAAGCTGCATTCCAAGACTATGGATGATCCCCTCCTAGCAACAAGCAGGAGAGAGTGTGTGTGGTCAATGCAGAAGAACACTACAGGGGGGCCAAAGCCTTCCGACCAACACCCCACCCTACTCTACTGCAGAGCATTTCAACTTTAAGGGATGTTACAATACACAAATGTGCAGGTAATTGTGCGTGCATATTTATATACGCATATCATCGCTGTCTGGTGGAAATATCTTAACTCCACTTTCAGACTCTTTTTTCATAAATTGATACACAGTATTCATTTATTTATAAGACACATAGTATATATATATATATATATATATATATATATATATCATATATCATATATCATATATCAAATGTATCACTTTGCACTGACAAACATGAACAATATGCATGTATACATAAGCAAAATGGACGGGGAACAAAATAAATGATGAATCAAATTTGTTGCAACCCGATGTTTGTATAATTTCAGAAGACAAAAGTAGGAAACAGCACGTGATACAGTTTTGGGTCATTCCTCTTGGTAAGACCTTCCGTTCCCCAAGGTGATGAGGGTATCTCCGTTGCAATCAGTTTCAAATCCTCCATATATGGAAGTATATCAAATGACAAAAAATTTAATAATATATATAAACTCCCCCTAAACAAAATGTTAATTTATATATATATATTAGAGACACAGTGGAAATTAGTAACACTTCTTGTAACACGGTCTGATTCCTTGAATCACATTAATGCCATCAGTGCGGTTCTCTTCCCGGGGAGCAATGTGCTACTGAGGCCAGCACTTTTTAAGAAAAAAGATTCACACCTAAATTTGAAGTGAGTTGCTGTTTACACTGAAGATCAGGGGGACACTGACAATGAATATGCATATAGGTTATGTGTCATAATACAGGGAGATAAAGGGAGATAAATATATAATGTGTATAGACTTTGTTAATCAGAAATGGGAAACTGGTAAACATGCTGCTTTACCAGTTTACATACACACAATATTACATATACTCATAACAATAAGTATTAGCACAATCAATGTTTAATATTTACTTATTTATTCATTGTTTGATTTTCTTGCACACAAAATACCATAGGGGTTTGGAGTGGACTGAGTGAAAGTAGGTTGTCTCTTTTAGATACCAAATGTTCAAAAACTGCCCTCATGAATATGGTAGAAAGGGTCTTGAGGAGGAAGGGAAAGCTAGGTGAATGTTAGTTCTGTCTCTTCTTCAGAAAACAGCATCTGTATCCTAAAAAGTGCATGAAATGATGCCACAGCACTTTCACTGTGCTGCTTTGTTACTCAGTGACCCCCCTCTGTCCAGCTTGTATAGTGTACTCCACAGCAGGTGTCAAAGGAGGTGGGCCTTGCCATCTGTGCTACGGGGAAGTAAAATGAAATGTTGCTTTCAAGAAACAGGTGTTGCTTATAAGAGAAGTGTGCAGTGTAATTTGACGCACTAACCAGAATGCTGCAGTAGCTATTTATATCAGTGTACCGTCAAGTCACTAATAATAATAACAATAATGCCGTTTTCCAGTTTTGGTGATACCGAAGACATAAACGCGATGGATATCTTCTGCTAGGCACATCAAAACGTCAATCAAAAATTAATGATATCAAAATATATTAACTTACATCTCTGGAAATGCTTTGTACAATATTTTCCAATTAAAACTCCAATTTAAATGAGCGTATGTAATTAAATGAAATCTTGCATTCACAGGCATACTATATGTTACTCAAATGTAAAGACATTGTCATGCCATACACACCACAGAGTGAGAATAGGTAATTGTCTAAACACAAACTGGATTAATACTTTTTCCTCCAACATTTGTTTGGAAATTGGTTTATATATATTTACATTAAATTCTGTAACATGTAAACATTATAAGTTATCTTGGACTACTGCCAATAACATGTTTGACACAGCAGAAACAGCAGTTGATATTTTAAATTATAAAAAAAAAAAATTCATAGAAAGAATGTGCTATAAGCAGGTGAGCAGACGATAAAGTTCTGAAAATGCACTTATATGCATGATTATACACACTCTTGACCTGCATGGACATTTTGTCTTGGGAGGAGGGACAATAAAAAAGAGGGACAGACAGGTTATCACACGCTGTTACCTTTTACCATAATTCATGTGTGGTGCAAAAATTGAAACACTGAGCAATACTGAGCAGAATATGTCCTGGATCAACCAGTTTTCATTCCCTCTGACAAACATCATTGTGAAAACTGGAATGTTTACCTAGGAAACCTTGCTGATTATTGGCAAGCTCTTGGTTCAGCACACAAAATGTCTCATGATTTCACACACACTTCAGCTTGTGCTGGCAGTCAGACTGGTGGTGCGTTACAGGACCTGGGAGAATATACACTGCTGCCCCCTTGAGCACAAATTAATCACTACACATGACTATGAAATGTGGGATATTTCTGTTCTGGGGGAGCATACTCAGAGGTGATCCTGGGGGGGGGGTATGGGGGTGGGGGTGACCGTAGTTTAAAGAGTTAGCTCTCGTTCGCCATCTAGTGGTGTGGGGGCTCCAAGCAGCTGCAAGATTCGCCTCTGAGCATCCTAAATAAATGTCTACTCTGTAGGTGAACATAGGGTAAGGGAGGACACTTAAGATTAAAAATGCATAAATCCTACATCAAGAGAGTTTTTCTGGACCTCTCCATAGGCATGGAGCTAATGGCTTTTATTAAGTAGCTTACATTACACAAAATGATTATACTGAGTACTCATACGCACTTTTGCAGTATAATATAAAATACTTCTCAAAAGGAATGAAATAGAGATGCATAAAAGGATACCACTATGTAATATAAACATTTGTAAGCCTTTACATTTTTATAAACATTTTAATACAATGAATAGAGGCTAGATTAAATAAAAGAGGTCAGAGGGAAAAAACTGCCACAAAAGTGCATTCATTCAAACACACAGACACACAGACACCCACACTAACCCACCCACACACACACACACACACACACACAAACACATTCACACATGTGCTTGGTGCGATTTAAGGTGATGCAGAGCGAGTGAGTGATGGATTTGAGTATTAAACACTTCTGGATCATAGAGAAGAGGATGAGGATGAGAGAGAAAGGGAAAGAGAGAGAGACAGAGAGTGAGACGAAAACATTTTTGATGATATAAATGCTCAGTGCAAAATTTTATTTAATGTTTGATCAAGTTTGATCATCTAAAATATGCAATTATAATAATACTTGTCAGTAGTTTGCAAGTCTCTAGTAAGAATAAGTCTAAAATTACACTGTGGGGAACCTGCTTGTTGTGATGAGCTCTGGCAGTGGATGATTTTTCTGACATTGCTGCCAAGGTCTCTAATTGGCCTGTATATTGCTTTTAATCTGAAACAGCTAAAAACTAATTATACCTTGAGTGTTTACACATTCTGTATGCAAACAAGAAAGGGAGTAACACTTTTGGGGGCATCAGCTGAATATTAATAACTTGTTGCCACCAAATGGATTATTGCAGGTACTGCAGAGTTTTTTGTGATTTTGGCAGCTAATATTTTGGTGGATTAAATGTAATATGAACAATCCATGTCGGATTATTTTAAAAGAGCTGTGGAAACACAGAACAGTGACTGAACAGCTGAGAGTAGTATGTAAAAGTAAGACCGCTCTAACATAGGTTGGCTGATCATTCAATTCACCGCTAGAAGCAGTCATGAAAACCTTTATGAAAAAGCAACAAATACGGACTGCATATATCATCACAACAGAGAGGACAGCAGCAGCTTTTTGCAGCTTCTTCTCTCCTGTTTGTTTATGAGCATTTGTACAGCCCATACATTTACCTGCAGAGTCAGAACATTTATACAAGCAAGCTCATTTTCTCCGAAAACAATGTTTTCTCATTTTATACAACCACTAGAAATGTATTTCAGGCACAGAAGAATGCTGGTTGTATGTCCACTAGTGCTCACAGAGATGGATAACAAGTATCAGACAGTTTCAAATATCAAATATAATGACAGCTGGATATATGCCAAGTCAGTGTACCACCAAGTGATGGAAAATGTGTAATTCTATGTACACTTATAATTTATTTCTGAAAGTTTCTTACCATGATTATAATGTTTCTTTGGGGCTACACAGTGTCCTTCTTTGTCTTCTTCCAGTGAGGCAAGGCAGGGTCCACAGTGGGAAGAACCAGGTTTGCAGAAATGCCGGCCCACTCTGGCACATTCTATGTGGTCAGGGCAGTTATCCACTGCAACAAAAAAAAAAGACATAGTTAATAGAAATATAATGCTCTATTCCAGTTCAGGTTTCTGAACAATGGTTAATATTAAACACAATTACTGTATTAAATGTGGTGCCTCTGAAGCCCAACAGAAGAAAAAACAACATGCAAAATGAAACACAATGAAAACTTTTCTTAACAATATAGTACACAATAAAATTCAATAATAATATTCAATTTGATCTAATAATAAGAATATGCAGTATAGACATGATGCATATAAGTATTATGTGTACATACATATAATACAAACGTATGTAAGAGCTGGGCACGTTAATGCGTTATTATTGTGTTAACGCATTGAGAATTTTATCACACGTTCACTTAGGTTTTTAAAACATTACATATGAAAAAAAAAAAGTGATGGGATGTCTGAGCTACATGAAAACCAGCCTCTAAATACTTCTGTCCATATTATAAAGTACTTTAAAAATAAAGGTGTGCAATACACTACGTTGGAATACATTTTTTTATTTTGCATAGAGATTAATAGAAAAAAAAAAACATTTTCATTGTTACCCAGCATGTATAAACATATATGTATACACGAAAAATACAACATGATACAATAACGATAAAACGGAAAATACAAAGAAATACAGAATGTATACCACAAATGTACATAAAGTGCAGTTGAAGAACTGTGGTTTGAATCAGTGTGACAGTTCAGTTGATTAGGAGGGTGATGTTGATGGAAAAGGAACTGCTCCAGTGCATTCACATATTCAGATATTCATGTGTACGTTTCCTTAAATATGTAGTAAAAGACTAGATCGATTCAAAAGTTATTTTAAAGAAATTTAAACAATTTAGTGTGTGAACACTTATGTTTTTGATTCATATGAAACATTAAAGTTCCACGAATGATAGCCTAGCTAAAAGCATATGTAAACATTGTTTTTAAACAAATGAATGAATAAACTTGGGACTCTAAGTAACATGGACATTACTATCGCACCAGAAACCTAACAACAATTTAGCATGACAAACAGTTTTGTCTACAAATGGTATCTACTGCTATTCCTGACTGGTAGTAAGTATGATTGTTACCTCAGTTAATCTACAAACATGAAATGTGTACAAAGCGAAAGACAAAGCCTTTTATATTATAGAAGATCACTAAAATTAAATTTGTCCTATTCTGTTGTAAATACATTAATTTCAGATATTTAATGCTAACTTGCACATGTGTTATATTACTAATGCCCTTAAGTCAGCAGCATTTCCTGTATACATGTCAAGGTTAAACAAATGAATTGCATAAGATGGCCTTGCCTTTCAGAAATGACTTGTCAAGCGAGGCAGTACCAACTTTTTGATATCAGCAGAAAAACAACAATTGTGTGAACGGCAGTTTTAAATTCAAACTAAAAACAACAATATAATTTTGATAATAGCTTACAGCTGGTTGAAAAGAACAGAGAAACTGAATTAGGACGTTGAGGTCATGTGAGATATTGTAGAGCAGTATATGTGCTGTGTTGATGCCAGTTTATTGAGTAGATCAAATGTACCATCTCCTCTCTTTAATGCCTTTGTTTTACCATCAAACATGCGGTTACAGTGGCTCCTGTGCCGGACAGCACTGTTCTCTTTTGATCTTTCAGATGACAGCATGTCTAGCAATCAGAAAGAACAGAGAGGTCATTTTAATCAAAGCCAATCATGGTGCACATTACATGTTCAGATGTTGCTCCTGTGTCTCAGAGTAATATTTAAAGATGATTTATGATGACATATGTGGGCTGTGTGAAGTAAACTCGGTAAACAGGCAGTGTTACACAGTTTTGTATCTGCCAGATACTGAAAATGTACTGGAAAAAAAATGAATGTAAGAAAATCACACAGTAATTTTAGGCCAAAATCTACATTTTGTGTATAATATTGTAATTCGAAAAAAACTCACTATATTTGTCATTTTTTACTGGCTACCTGATACTGGGCAGCTGCCCATACATTTTAATTAGATATTACTGTGATGAGTGGAAAAACAAGCTTAAAGATAATTTAATATCTGCACAAAAATGAAATGTCATTTGGGTGAACCACTGATAACAGATGCCTGGTGCAATTTTAACACCTCAAAATGCCACAAAGATATATACATCTCTGAATTGCTACCTCATCTTGGAAACAGACCGTGATCACATATTTCAGATGATTCACTCTGCACTGAGGGAACACAACTACATGACAGAGATAAAGAAATAATGAGTCAAAAAAGGGAGAAATTATTATTTGAACCATTAGCTGCTGGCTCAGTAATTATTAACAGCTTGATGGAATCCAACAGCAGCAGCAACATTACAGGACACTGGAGCAAGACTATGCGAAATTAGGGACCTTCTCTTTCTGCTTACTGGTATGTAAACTGGAGTTGTCTGGTACAATGTTGATAAGAAATCATAGGCAAGGAAATTGAGGGCAGGAAGGGCTCTCTTGTCCCATTGAGAGAGTTTCCTGTCTTTTCTTCCCTACAGGAAATCAATCAGCCCCTTTAAACAAAGTGTCAGCTCTCATCTCAGCTTCTCACTCTGGGACTGCGACAACAGTGCTCCCACTACTATTCTTAATATTATTTTGGAGAGGTGCAGAAGTGTTGATTCATGAAGTAAGAATACAGGGATTTAAGAGTTTAGTAGGCTGTTTTCACACAGAGTTTGTTTGCTTAATTCTTTTTTGTAACAATGCGTCTTTCATCTGATTTAGTTGGTTTTACAAGATCAAAGAACTACAAATTATGTATATGTTCGCTGAATTGTCAGAAAAGCAAAACAACAACAACAAAAGCTAAAAAATGAAAAAAACATTTCTTACTTTCACCAACCCATCACATATATGTCAGGTCTTTCTATGTTAGAATAGTAATTTAGTTGTTTATATGTTTACTTGTATTTGAATATCGGATGCTGATTTAAATATAACTCAGCAGGTTGAAGAACAGATGTGGACTTGAGCAGTGATGTACGTCGCCCTGGATAAGAGCGTCAGCTAAATGCCGTAAATGTAAATGTAATTAATTTCATGACCGAGCTACCAGATAGCAGAGAATTTACTTTTACTTCATATACATTAAAGTTGTAACTAAACATAAGCATATGTATACTGTTGTTTACTTTAGCACAAATTTTTGAATTTGAGTGCTATATAAATAAAAATGAGTGCTGGAAACACATCTTGTGACTAGGCCTGTCACAATAATACATTTTGCTGGATGATAAATTGTCTCAGAAATGATTGCGATAAACGATAATATTGTTCAACTGATGTAATGATAATGGCATAAAAATGCAATTGCACCCTTTCAAAGATGAATAAACTTTGACTTCTAAAGAACATATAACACTGGAACTGGAAGACATTCAACACATTTTGACTGTGTGGCTTAAAGGGATAGTTCACCCAAAAATGAAAATTTGATGTTTATTTGCTTACCCCTGGGGCTTCCAAGATGTAGGTGACTTTGTTTCCTCAGCAGAACACAAACAAAGATTTTTAGCTTTAGCCGTGGCAGTCTGGTAGTCATTTAATGGA
>JBBMFX010506262.1:0-16769 GCA_037832545.1 Rhabdalestes septentrionalis
CTGAGCTTGGATTTCGCCAGAGGACTCTTTAGTTATACTTTTCTCTCCCTGTCTTATTTTGAGGAGCACGAGCCATTCCACGAGTCTCGTTTGGGCTCCGTGTCTCGAATTGAAATACAAAATAAACAAGTATCACCGCTGTCCAGCGTCCTCCCCTCAATCCTTTCCTTCACCCACAGCTCACGCCGTGACACAGTTCATGTGTAAAGAGATACACTATGAATAACACTACAGTGCCTACATGCATTTCACCAGAACTGGCTACCAGGAATTTGGCCCCAGAAAAAAAGGAAGTCACAGTTTACTGTGTATTCCTACAAACAGACTAATGTAATTATACTCTGATATGGACCCAAATGCCAGTGTTTACCAAGGATGCCAATATTTGAGGAATATTTCTGGCCCCTGTTTGAGTTACACAAGACCAAATCCAGCTCACCTCAAAAGCAACTTTCTCTAACTCTTGTAACAGTGAATATTGTGTAAAGGTCTGGACAGTGTGTATCGTGAAACTTTTTTGGTGGTGCAGTGGGCCAGGTTTTTAAGTTGGCAGAAAATGGTAAATATTTCATGTTTGAGCCCTTTCATCTGTCTCCCTGCATCAGTTCACACCTGAGAGAACACTCTGCATGGGCATACTCTCCCTGCACCATCTGCCATGACCATGCATTATGGCCTTGATCTATTGATGGCTAACCTTCTGTGGCTATTTGCTTTGGGAAGAACACCGTGTTTTACTGGTCAATATCACAGAGGGTTAGCACAGAAATAAAAGGTATATGTGCATGTTCTGGTAAGTGCATTTTCAAGGAATGAGAGACTTTTCTTAACCTCTAAAACTTTATGTTGGTTGTTCTTAACTTTAGTGCATGTTAAAGTATTTTGGACCACATTCACTGGTCCATTTCTCCTGAAATGTTCACATAGTGTAAAAGGCAGTTTTCATATGGTAAAAGTTTCAGTGACAGTGCTGTGAATTTTTTGAACGGAATATATGCATAACCAGAATTGGAGAGATAAGCTTAAGGCAGAGCAAATGAGATGGCAAAAAAGTGACATTGCGTTCAATCCTGAATTTGGAAAGGTCATGTAAAAGGACAGAGTAAAAGATTAAAGGGTTCCTAACATTTTCTGTGCTTTATTTAAACTAGGAGAGCTTACCATAATATGTAAAACAAGTTTCACTCTCTGTTCCCTTTTAGTATATGCAAACAAAGCTGCACAAACAACCCCTTTTAAAAATACTGTTGTGATATCAAAAGCAATTCATTTAAATAAATTCATAATTTTACTTTATAGCGATTGAGCTACACTAATTCATACAGGATTTATTAGGAGTGTATTAGTCCAGGCTGTTTTTTAACAAAGCATAAAACAGGGCAGACAAAGTGAACTGAGGTATTTTATTTATTCATAGATAAATATTTATAGATTTATCTATATATCATGCATGAGACTGAATGTATGTTTGAAACACAAGGGTATATATAACAGCATGAATATAGGAACACCGGAAAAGGGCAGGAGACAAGAACAAGACTCATCTGTACATGTAAAAAAATAAGGGCAGACCGAATGTAGAGAATAAAGATCTGACAAAAGAAACATGGTGAACATATGGTAAACAACAACAGAGACAAGGCACAAGGACAAGTAAGGAGCAAATGTTACAAATACTCAACACAGGAGGGTGCCTTGAGGATAGGCTGGGGAAACCAAACAGGGACAAACACAACTGAATACGGGGCAGGAGAGGAGAATGCACAAGCAACTTGGGCACCACAGGACTGGGACAAGACAGGAGACATAAAAGTAGACAAGACTGATGGTTAGAAACAAGACTGGATTCAAAATTGTACATGAAATTTTACAGGGGCAGGAACAGACGAGAACAGAGATGGAGACTGGGACTGGAACTGAAACAAAACAGAAGACAGGCACTGACACACCTACAGGGATAGAGACCGAGACAGGAATGGACCGAGACAGGAACGGAACTGACTAGTGAGATAATGCTGGTGATATTTGACACAGGAGGTTCATAAACTAAGGAGAATTTCATGAACTGCAGGGGGAACTGAGGGAGCCAGACTGTTTGTGATTAGACAGAAAATCTGGATTGCCAAATCCTGGGCTGGCTGCTGTGTATCTGGCAAATATGGGGTAGCCACCTGAGAGGATATCACATCCCAGGTATTATACAGACTAGGATTTTGGGGTACACTGGGACCTAGCAGACTGTAGAGTGAGACTGTAGGCTTGGGAAGCAACATGAAAATGTCATGGGAGACATTGTGTGGTGCTGGGGAAAAAGAAACCTCCTGGCTGCACACTCCAATGTGCTAGTCACTGCTGTGTGTCCAGGAGCCAGCTCTGCAGCTGAAGCCTGAACCTGAGGTCATAACCTTAAACGTTTCTCTGAAAGATGGCTATTCTGAAGTCTCCAAGATGTGTCAGTGAGGTGTTCAAGGCACAAAACCTTGTGACCTTCCCTCAGATCCAGATCACTCCCTTACCAAACCAGACACCTCTGCTCACAGTTCAAGCACCGTTCATACACTTGGCTCTGGTTCACAACATCCATGTGCTGGCTATGCGGGTTTTTGGTAATGTTTGAGACTGGAGGTTGGCGATATATGCAAGAAGGATTTTAAAAAGAGACAGAGCTCCAAAGAAACCAATCATTAACATATAGATAATACTAAGGCTAGGAAACAAACACCAGGAAACCAAGGCATGATCACAAAGCATGAAAAAAGATAGGTAAAAAAAAGACAGTGTAAATCAAACAGTGTAGCAGACAGGAGTGCAAAATGAGACAAGAAAAAGGTGTGGTAAAAAACAAAGCAGAAAAAACGATGGCGTGACAATGGGAACACTCAGGCAGAGGAGGAGACAGGGAGAGGACAAAACTGTACATGTTAACAAAAGGAATGAATTAGTGCTGAGACCAATACTATTACAAAAACACATGATGAGGACAATAAACATGTGAACAAAGATAGAGATGAAATACAAGGACACAGCAGGGGCAGAACATCAATCATACAGGTACAGTAACTGTAAGAGAGTTCATTAAAAAATAACTGGAAAAAACGTCATTTCCTTTTCCAGTTATTACCTTAAATCATATGGACTCTCACAGATCACCAATGTTCAGTTGCCTCTTTCAGATACCAACAGGAATGGCTGCTTCGGCTTTAATTAGCAAATAAATGACTCAGCAGAAAGAAGAAAAAGAAAGTTTTTGCAATTAATGTCACAGGCCCCAAAAATGAAAGAACCAAGTCCCTTGGCAGCTTTTCAATTTGTCTACTGGCCAGTGGAACCCAAATGAATCAAGATAAGAGGCCAAATCAATCTGTGGTGATTTCAGGTGGGAAAACAAAATATTCCCTCAGCTGAATGGGAAGCAGACAACATTGGGTCTCAGATTGCTCACAATGTGGTTGATGCATCCTGACTTGAGCCCAGTCCTTCAGCCAATGAAAGGCTGAGGTACAGGACAGGACACAGCTGTGGTGAAAACACTTAAAGTGTATGGCAATTTAACCCAGGCTTCTCTCCCTTGCGCAGGTACTCACACTCAAAGACACACACACCTCGCTCAGTTAGGGTTGGGTGGTGTCCACTTTTTCCATACTGTCAAACCATTGTTAGCCTTCTAGACTTCAGCTCTGTTCTAGTTTAGTCATTTATGTTGTAAGACAGAGGGTGCAACATTAACTGCGAGATGAATAGAACTTTCTCACAGAATGACACTCTACGTACAAAAAATTGTTCAGTAGTGTTTAATCTCTTCCACTACAGAGCTTCTCCTAATCTCATTCATCATTGAATTAACTTTTTATCTGTCCTGTTTACAACTTGTACTGCAATGCACCATTACAAAGTGTCAAAGTGCTTCATATCATTGCTTCATATCACTGTGGTGTGGATTGTTTATTGCAAGAGAGCTGCATTTGACAGCAAAGGGTGCATGAAGGGCTTAAGACTTGCCAGTGGAAACACAACGAACCCTGCTGAGGTGCTTCTGGGAGTTAATAATAGACTTAAATACAGTTTCCTCCAGGATCAATACAATTTTCTGATTCTGGTTTCAGGTGGATCGAATATGCTTCCAAAAAGCACGTTTTTTCAACGTTCCTGTGGAAAACCAAGTGTCTGGCTTCACTGGAGGTCTATGTGTTTACTATACTGCAGAAATCACATTATATGCTTGGAGGAGCTCTCAATGGGGTTGGTTTCCTCTTAGACCTAAGTGCCAGTTGATGCAGTATCAATCATAATCAGGAGAAAATCCAGTACAAACTGGGAGACATCCAAGAATACATAAGCCGGGACAGACAAAGCAGAGGACTAAGCTTGCTAGAGAGGGTGGAGACAAGGAGGAGCAAAGGCAAAAAAAAAGTCAAAAGCAATGGCAAGTAGGGCTAGACCAATGGGGAAAGGAACCAACGCAAGCGTGGCAAGGCATTAATGCTACATTTGCAAACTAATATAACAAACGTTTGGACAGCAGCTTTTGTAGGGCTGTCAATTTTCATGTGTCTAGGGTGAATGGGAGCTAGGGGCTGGTGGGTCAATATTTAAGAAGTACTACAACATTATTTCAAAACATTTTGTAATGAATAATATTTGTAATGTCAGCCAGCTGGTAAAAACAGCTACCCTGAGATGGTAGCTTTTATCCATGCCACACACACAGCTTTCTCTTTGTTTAAACCAGTGCTTTGACTAGCAAACCCATTCTTCCCTTCACTTTTGTTTCTTTGGAATAGCTGTTTGGACACTAACCCATAGAGGTGTCTGCTGGCACTGTTTAATGCTTCGAAAGCTTAACCAGAAAAAGCTTGGCTCTGAGAATAGTCTATTGACAAAATAATATTTTTCCCTTTTAATGCAAATTAAAATAAAACACCAATGCTATACTGAAATACCAACAAAACTTTCAAACCCAGTGCAAGACACTGTCTATGTGACCTACACACTAATATCATATTGAAAGTTTGAAGCGCTGTTCTTTAGCTATCAAATATTCTGATATTTTCTCAAATATTTATTTGCATTTCATCTTTTCTGTAATTTAGTTTTATAAAGCCAGAATACAGATCTAAATAATTCAAACACACTCAAAAATCAACAGATGAAACCCAGCCTCAGTCTTGACCTTGAAGTTTATAGAGAAAACAGTCTTTTCCTTTATCTCCCAGTTTCCTCCTTAGCAAAACATTCATATTCATTGTTCCATCCTTTCGTCCCAATGGATAAAATCAAAGAAAATGAACATTGCACTGCTGTATGCGTCTGACAGCGAGCAGTAAGGGCAAGGGACCAAATTTACCAGATCGTTTATTCTCTCAGACGTGGCAGCCGCTTCTGACAGCTATCTGCCTGTGAGATACTCCTTTAGCGGCACGCTAGCTCTTTGGGGGCCTGTGGGGTAACACCGGTTGAGTAGTAAAGGAAACGTTTGCCTTTCTCTTTCATTTAGATCTAAAATTCACAGCTCAGGAGGATTCAAGACACTGTCCTGTCTTCCTCTAGTCCACTGCGTCTACTGCTCAATAATTAATTAGGATGTACAATAAAAGGCCAGGATTAATTATTTACAGGTCACACTCGCTAATGTACTGGGGAGAATGAAGGTTACAAAAAGATGCCCAGAGCCCAATCACAGACATCTTCAGTAGTTTCATTTATGGGTTATTGTTCATCTCTTATAAAACGGGGTCACACATTTTCTTCTTAACCTGATACTGAATACACAGGGGTGAAAACAGGGGTGTTAGTTTTAAAGATTGGTATTTAAGTATCATTAATATCATTGAAAATATCACAATAAATATGTTTCTGCACAAGAGAAAACAACTATTTATTACTTCATACATTTTCATTTAGAATTGTTAAATATACCTAATGAAAGTCAATGGTCAGGAAGGTTCCCATGCATGTGTGTTCTCCTGAATCTATTGTTTTGCACTGATACGTACAAACTAATAACACTGTTGAACCAAACATTACTATCCCCATTATTATTTTAATTTGTCTCTGTGTTAAAAATAAAACCACCAAAGCATTGGCTGCTCCAAACACAAATATATTTGAGCGGTTTGATGTTTACATTGATTTACTTTTTCTTACTGTTACTTGGTTATGAAATGTTGTGTTACGAAACAAAACATTCATTATTAAACCATGAACATCAACGCTTTGAAGCATTACAGAGCATAAAAACTTCACTACAACAAAAGAAAAAACAGGGTCAAGAAGTCAAGGGAACCCCACAGCTTGGAAGGGGGTCTATATAAGAACATAGTATACAGATGAAAAACTCAAGTGGAATTTAAATGCTTTTCATGTTTATGTACTTGAGTATCACTTTCAATCAACTTTTATCAATATATATATATATATATATACCAGTACCTTTAAAAGGTATTTTTGTGCAGAAAAAAGGAAAATAAATGTATTTCAACTGTGTAAACAGGTAATGCAGACATAAGGACTTTATTATACTTTCAGCACTACGTGGTCAGTCAAACCTAAACCATGTCCTTCATGTGGTAACAGACATGTACAGCATTTAGCAGATGCTTTTATCCAAAGCAACTTCCCAAACTACAGGGAGCAAATTGAGGTTGAGGGTTGAGGGGCTCAGAATTGGTGGTACACTGAAGGTGGGATTTGAGCCCATGACCTCTTGGTCCAGAAGTATCCTTCCCCCACCCCATATACACTGTTAAAGAATAGTTTTAATAAAAGGAACAAAGCTGTTTTTATTTCGATATTAAACTAAAAACACTTTCCACTATGTCTCCACAATATTTCATATGCAGATTTGTTTTAAATGACAATCTCTCTTATTTAGTGCAGTTTCAAAAAGGATCCTAATCAATTAGCCTTATGAGCTTAGTATAACTGACTTTACAGATAACTTTAGTTCAGGGCTGGGCAATTAATTTCAACAGGGGGCCACATGAAAAATCTGATCTGTGTTGGAGGGCCGAACCGACAATAACTTAACTCTGCTCAATATTTTTTTCTCCCACACTAAAAAGAAGTAAACTTTATATTTTGATAAGCTGCTACTCATAATCAGAACTATAAGAATATTCAGTAAATATTTATGTACATGGCATTAATTGTGGAAAGAGGAAGAGGAAAATAATCCTATAAAATAGTTTTTTAATTTAAACTCAGATTTGTTAAAGACTGACAACTGAAAAAACTGAATTGTGTCAATCACAAACATCATAATAAAAAAAACAGTCAATTATAAAAATATTAAATCCATTAACTGATATACAGGTCAACTGTAAAACCATCTAAGAGCAACTCAAAGCAATATAAGGGTTTATCAACACACAAACCATGCATATTTGCCAAGTTATTCTGAAATATGAGGCTAGAGGTGAGTTGTAAACTAAGAGCCCTTTGGGAGCTGAAAGAATCGGCTCTTCTTTGGGAGCCGAGCCAAAAGAGCCGGCTCTCTGAAAAGAACCGAACTTCTCGGCCGTCCGGCCGTCCGCACCGGCGTCTGTGGTATTCACAGCAGGAATGCGTACCTAATTTGAGTAAATTATACTGCGTGCTTGGTTCCGCCCGTTCCCGCCCCCTAGGCACGGATGAGACACCAATATTCAGCAGGGCCGGATTAAAAACCCCAATGGGCCGGATGTGGCCTGCGGGCCGTAGTTTGCCCACTCCTGCTTTAGTTTAACGTGACAAGTGAATGAAGTGCATATGCATTACAGATAATAAAATCACTGCAGCTCATCGTATCTTCAAAGACAGTGCAGACTCTCCTTCAGGGTTCTGTGTGAAGGTAGTAGAATCAACTACTCCAAAGGTGACATCATCTCAGCCTTTAGCAGTGTGATTTCGCTGCTAGGTGTGTAGCATGGTACTTACTTCTATCCGCCTTTTTTTTTCTTTTTTTCACACAAATAGGGAACAGGGTGGTCTTAAAGTGCAGGGGGGCTTGTTTGCGATGTGCTGAAGCAGTTTTGAGGACTTCATTGCGTCTTCAGAATGGTAGTTTGGAGCATGCGGATAACTTGTTTTGGCACTCATCTTATTTACTACTGAAAAAGGGCTTTCATTCCACAGCCTCAGGCTCTGTTGACCTAGTAATTTCAACGCAACATAATCACTGGGCCTTTTATCTCCATTACCCCTTCCAAAGAAGCTCTGCAGAGATGTTTTTCATACATGTGACCTAGCTAGCACAAAGTTAGCAACAGCACAGCATGATCGTTTCATCGGGCTGTGCTTGTAACAGAATCGGAGAGAAATATATTTATACTAATATTATATTATTTTTTAAACTATTTACTATTATTTTATAGTAGTTTACCAAAAACAGTCCCCTACTGAATGTAGTGTTTGCAAATACAGCATAGTAATGCAACGTTTAATGTAAACATCAATTTGAAAAGATTTTCAATTTTGCATGAGAATGATTTATATATTTCAAATCATTTAAATTTGAAACTTCGTTATAGCAGATTGACAAAAGCAGTCTTCATGCCACATGATGCTTGTATAAATATGTTTTTTTTTTTATTAACAATATTTTATATTTGTTTATGTAGGTTTATATCATTTGTTATGAAAGCTTTACATAGTTGTCATAAGCCTCATGACCACTGGCCATTCAGTAAAATGTTTCCGAACAGTATTCTTTTTTCACTGATACACTCCAAAAAAGAATGATTGACTTAATTCAAATTGTTATGAAGAAATTTCTTCTCCAAACCCATTTGCACAGCTTTCACAAAGATTTTGACATTCACCACTGTTTTAATATTTGGAATTGGTTATCGGTTAGCACAGGATATAAGCACAGTGGTTGTGAAAAATATTTCAGTAGTTCTTTTTTCATTTGTGTATAATTATATATGATTTAACTGACAAAGTAAATTAAATGAATTAATTAAATATTATATCTGTGTGAGAATGAAGCCATTTCCACACATAATTGGGTATTTCTGCTTTCACTTTTTATAAACATCGCTTCTGCACGCAAACGGAAAAAACGCTAACAAAAGCATACTGTAGCGGAGTTGAGATGGGGAGGGCTCTCCCAGCATGCACTGCTCTCTCCCCAACTGTGAATGTGTTCTGTGTGTGTTGTTCTGGGGTTATTTTGTGTGTTTGGGGGGATAATTTTGTTGTTGTGTGTTTATGGGAATGTTGTGCGTGTCTTGGGGTTGTGTTGGGGGGGTTTCTTGTGTTTTGGTGTAGAGGTGCACAGACTACCATGAGTGTGTTTCATGGTAGCTCTGTGTACCTGGGGCCGTGTGGTAGTGTTGTTTAAGCTGATGTGGTTACGTGTGGTTTACCCTTTGTCTGCTACAACTGTTAAAGCTCTAAAATAAAGGCTGTGGGGTTCCCCCCCTTTTAAGTTCACCTGCTCTCTGAAGTGTTCCTTGCCTCCCATAACGATCTCAGCTCAAAATCGTTACAATTCCAAGGTAGCAGGTAATGATATGACCTTTAACCATATAGCATTGGTGACCAGTCAGAAGCTTTGGAAGGGAGACCATGTCTGTGTTGTCTTGTCAAAAAATGCTACCTTTAAGTTTATACAGTTTATAAAACTGATAATTATCACTTTCTAACACTGAGAAATGCGACCATGAATCAGGGCACAGGCTACTTCAGATCATGCCATGCTTCCAGCTTGTCGTGATTCTGGACAGTGCTGATGTTCCCTAGCCTCCAATAAAATTCGGCAAACTGCATGCCTTTTGGGAACCAGAAAACTTTAATGATCTTAGTGGAAATTTCTCATGAAATGATGGCTTAGACACAGACCCCAATTTAGTGAAACACACTCATATTAGAAGAGCTTTTAAGACATTAATAACAGTGGACCAGTGACCTGGACACAAGTTAGCACAGAAAAACCTGTGTCCAATGCAAGACAGCACAGATAAACTGGCTTCACTAATGCTAGCTAGCACAAGAATGCGCCTAAGGGCACTGTAGCACACCTCAAAGGGTAGCATGTTTCGACAGAATGGACACTGGGTTAAAATCGTGTGGTGTGATTAATCAGCATTATTTTTTTTTCTGTGATTAATTCATCAAAATCAATGCATTAATTCAACACCTCTTGTGTAAAGATGCCAAAACTTCTAACAAGGTTGAGAGCAGTAGTACTTTTACATGGCGCATACTGTGGTGTTATTTGAGTGGCGCACAGTATAACAAAACCTTTGTCCATTTTTTTTTCCTGTCCACACATAAATAAAAAATGTCATTTTAAACAATCGCCACTGTGGCCAGAGTTTTCAAAAACCTCAGTTTTCACTGAGCCAAAATGCTGTTTACATGTGGACAAAAGGCCAAAACACATAGAAAAACCTCTGTTTTCGGAACTACACATTTATTTGTGGACATGGACACGGTCGGGCTTTAGGTTCTTGGGCCCTACTAAGGATAAAGCGGTTATAGAAAATAAAGAATTTCTATTATTTATATTTCTTAAGAACTGCTTTCACAAAGCATGATAGTGTTCTGCAATAAATAAACCCTATACGAACACTTACATTCCCATTAATTATGTTACTTGGCAAACATGCCAATAATCAGTGACTGATGCCATTATTTATAGGCTTCAGACATGTCTATTTTTGCACTAGTGTTTGTTGCAGATAATGACTTGAGGAAGGAATGCATTTTCAGGACCATGTATATCTATTTGCAGAGAGTGCAGAGTACATCTGGGGATGCTTTAGGCAACAAAGAGCTGTAATTATAGAGCTCTGCAATAGTTTGGAGCCAGCATTGCGTCCCTACCACCACACATGAAGCTACTCTGCATTTTCCTATATCTCAGCTATCTCAAAGAGTTCTTTAGGTATGCTCCTCAATCAAGAAGCTGCTAGACTCATTGGTATGCATCTCTGAGTAATTATACATTCCAGCGACAGTTGGCTTCTATCCCTGTAATGACTTGCTGTATTAGGAGACGACACCACTCATCAAACCACAGACACACCAGGAGGTGTTCTTCAATCAGCAGCAAGCATATACTCACTCCATCTTCGAGTGTACCACCGGCATCTTAAAAGGACGCTGGATGTTTGGACTCAGCAGGGGGCAAGCTGCTTCGCAAATCTAACTGAAAACAAGTGTAAGAAAACAGCTGAGAAACTGTGTTTTATACTTGCATTAATATTAGGGTACATGCAGGCATATAGAGAGTTATACAATCAAGTTTTCTATCGTTTTAGGTTTAGGATCATCATAGCCTACTGTGTCTTGCACAACAGCACCATTAAATGTGAGTCAATTAGATTAAGATAAATATACATTTATAAAATATACAAGTATTCAAATAAAAATGAATCTTAATAAAGGAATACAACACTTTAAAAAGGAAATCAAACCGATCTCAGTGCACATCTTGAGCATATCTTGTGTAAGCTTTTCAGTCATTCCCTCTTTAAATAGAGGGGACTTGAATGTATGTATAGAAGAAATATTGCAGGAAGGTTCAAGCTGTAATGAAAATCAAGCCACTGAAATGACCTTTACTTTCAGGGACTTTCAGCTGTGCAATATTTCCTGTTTTTACAACTATAGCTTTTAGATAAAATGAATTCTCAGATGGTATTACTCCTAAAAAAACTGTTTACTCTTTGGTTCTGATATAGGATATGGCCTTAGAGATGAAGCCACTGATACAGGGCCAGGTCTGTGTCCAAATGCTTTGATGGCACTCGCAGGAGTTTTGTCTTTCTAGTAGTAGCCCCAGTGTGCTTGTTCAGCTCAGATATCTCTGGGCAAGCCTTTTCATTAAGGCATTAATGACTTCAGATTTTTCTAGTCAACTTATCCTTCAACATAGTCGAAGTCGAGACACCTAGTCATTTAATGACGTCAGCACACATGCGGCGGAGGAACACAGGTGTCGCATTAACAGAAAACATGACAATTAAACAAATGTTGTGAATTTCTGGTAAATTTAAGTGTACAACAGGAAGCGGGAATAGCTTAAGCAGCCACTCAGCATCCTCTGCACTTGACAACTCCCTGCAGTGATAGCATTAGCCATGTTAGCTAGCAGATGCCCTGCAGAACGCTGTTATTGTTACTGTATTTTAATACTGAATTGCAGATTGTGCAGGCCACCATGCTGTTTGTGTGTCTAGAGTGATGTATCTCCACACATGTGATGTGTGTCTGTCTTCTCTGCTGCCGTGTCTCTCATCTTGTTTTTGTCTTGTGTTAATATTCCACTGGCGCTGGATTATTATAATAGATGCTGGTGTCAGTGTCAGCCAATCAGAGGCAGAGATTGAATTGTGTACACAAATGCACGGACAGAGAGGGGAAAAAAAACATGACAAGTTTACTTCTCTCAGGTTGTGTCAACTAGTGCCACTGGAGTCGACTAGTTGACTAGTCGACTTTTGTTTTAATGCCCTATTTACACCTCCATTGGTTAGCCTCCATCTTCTTTGTTTGGGGAATATAACTCAGATTTGACCTCAAACCTGTTTTTACTTCATTAGCACCCTTCTCATCTCTTCTATTTTTGGTGGTCACTTCATGCAGCAGTACCTCTACATAAAAACTGCTTAAATTTTTTTCACATTTCTCAAGTAAAATGCTTCCCTGACTTTGGATTTTTTGGTGCTCTCGTCTTCATTCTCAACATTTCTTTCAAATTTCTGGGTGTGCACACTGCCCTGCCATCTCATGCCCTTTAAAGTGCATTAGCAGTCCTTTAAAATGCAAGTAGCATTTACCTATGTTGCTTAGGAACAACTGGCACTTTCCATCAAAGATAATGGGATTTCTCAATATAAGAACAGAGGAGCAAACAATTCTCCCAAAGTGGAAACCATGCAATTTTGCAATTTTAACCAAAATTTTAAGCACCAATAACTAATATTTCAAACAGGTCCAGCTGTGTTCACACCCACTGCTGTGCTGACCAGAGTGAATGCGCTGGAAAAACAACCCCCACTCACCCCTCTCTCAGATAAAGACGTCCACATGACAGACAGTGGCCCTCACAAGATGTTTCATAGCCATGTGTACATTATTAACATTGAATTGAATATTCATTGAGAGACAGGTGTTTTGGATTAATGCAAATAACGGTTAGCAGGCTCAGTTATGCTAAATATGTTCTTTCAATTTAGAAAACAGCCTTAATGAGATTTATGACTGAGCTAGAACACTATAATCAATGGCACTGAGGCATGAAAATAGGAAACACTTTGTGGTTCGCTACGTGGTGTGAATAGCCAAGCATGGGGTACCAGAGCATGAGGCAAACTATGAGCCCAAAAAGTATCACACACTTGGTTTTTTTGGTTAACATACACTATATTGCCAAAAAT
Source organism: Rhabdalestes septentrionalis (assembly GCA_037832545.1). NCBI lineage: Eukaryota > Metazoa > Chordata > Actinopteri > Characiformes > Alestidae > Rhabdalestes > Rhabdalestes septentrionalis. Next base: position 13,368 of record JBBMFX010506262.1, read on the forward strand.
ATTTACTCACCAATCGAAACAATTAAATTCATTACTTTCATGGCCACAGGTGTATAAGCACCTATGAATGGAGGCTGCTTCTACAAACATTTGTGAAAGAATGGGTCACTCTCAGGAGCTCAGTGAATTCCAGCATGCTACCATCATAGGATGCCACCGGTGCAACAAGTCCAGTTGCGAAATTTCCTCACTACTAAATATTCCACAGTCAACTGTCAGTATTATAACAAAATATAAGTGATTAGAAATGACACAAAGTGGTAGGCCCTTTAAACTGAGGGATCGTGGTTAGCGGATGCTTAGGTGCATAGTGCCAAGAGGTTGCAGACTTTCTGCAGAGACAATTGCTACAGACCTCCAAACTTCATGTGGCGTCCATACTAGCTCAAGAAAAGCATAGGGAGCTTCACTGAATGGGTTTCTTCCATAGCCAAGCAGCTACATCCAAGCCATACATCACCAAGTGCAATGCAAAGCATCGGATGCAGTGGTGTAACACCACCGGACCACCAGAGCAGTGGAGATAGGGCATCGGGAGTGATGAATCGTGCTTCTCCATCTGGTAAACTGATGGATGATTCTGGGTTTGTCAGTTGCCAGGAGAACAGTACTTGTTGAAACAGTCCGGAGGATGGCCCCTTCCTGTTCCAACAGACACATAAGAAAGGCCCATAAAGACATAGAATGAATGGCAGTATAGTGTACTTCTAGTGCATTGTAGTGTATATATCCACCTCCCATTTATATACACAATGTATTTTTACTTTATAATAACTAAGAAGCATCTTCATATACTCGTACTCATATAAACACACACGTGTGTATATATGTGTGTTCGTTTTAAAACACATTAAAGCTAAAAAAAAATTATGTTCTCGTGCAAATTGCTCTTGGTTTCACTATAAAAGATGCTGTCATTGTCTGGGATGATGATGAAGGTTTTTAGATTTAACCCTATGCTGATGACTTTTAGTGAATACCTTAACACCCATGTAATCATCCTGGACTTGTGGATCTCCCAAGCTTTCTCTCCAATGCTAAGGAAGATAAGAGAAAAGACAGCCATCACTCAAAGAGAGTTGCAGGAACAAAAATTACACAGAGTTCAAAAATCAATGAACACGAATGCACAAAAATTCCCAAGTATGGTCTACATGCGTTCCAGCTGCAGTTCAATGCTGTTCCAGCGCAAACTTGCCTTGTCCTGAACTGAGTGATCATTCATACTCTTAAGGGTCACAAGGGCCCATGCGGTTTTCTCCTTCACTTACTTTCAGCCACCAGCTTCAAACCAACTTCAGCTTTAACATTTAAAAGCTAGTGTGATCTGTATTTTGTTTCCCAGACCACTGGTGCACAGAGGAGTGGACTCAGAGCCACAGAGCCAGGTCAGGGTTAAGATTTTGAGAGCCAATAAATGTTCACCTCAACATGTAGAAGACTTTTCATTGACATTTGAGATGCACTTTTTGACTACTTTCTGGCTGATTACTTGACTCTCAAAATTAATTAATTCTACACTTTATATTAAAATAAGAGGTAAAACAGAACAGTGAATGACTTTCCCGCTGCAGTAAACCATTCTACTTTGATTGAGTGTAAGAATTTCACCGTCATTCAATAAACAAAAGCACAGGGCTTGGAATTTAATATGAAATTAGCTTTAACTTTCATTAGAGTGGTATTAACAAATCCGCCAAGGTATGTAATGGCCTTACATTCTCAAAACATAGGTAAAAATGTGCCTGATATTTGCCCAGACAGTTATAAGTGGATATTTAAACCGAAATCTATATTTATTTATACCCATGCGCACAATGAACTACATTTTAAAAATCAGTTTTATTTTAAAAAGAAAATGTAATCATATATGTCGGGAATCTATACACTGTCCTTAAGACTAAATCGGTCATTTCTCAAGGTACCAACCCCCCTTCTTTGCCTTTAAGAGGAAAAAGTCACCCTTCAAAAAGTATTGCCCACCTTGGGTTGAAACATCTGATATGTCTGTCATGTTTCTAAAATATGTCAATTTTTTATCGATCGATCTATCTATCTATCTATCCATCTATCTATATATAATTCATCTCTGTCGTCTGTTTCATGCAACTTTTCAAACCCCTTCCACATCTCTTCCACTGATCCTCTGTGCCTCATCTATCAGTTTCACATGAGGGTTTGACCTTCAATCACAAAGTGAAAGTCCAGAACTCCAGCATAGTTTCTCACAGTTCCTATCCTTCCTACAGTCCAGTACATACAATGGATTCTTGAGCAAAAGTTGATAGGGACAAGTGAGGGGGTTATGCCAGAGATATACCAGAGGTTATGTTGTTGTAATCCCAAAAAACTCTTTATAGCGCCATAAAACTTTCCTGCTTTATTGATTAAAATGTAATCAGGCTGCTTGTAAATGTGTAGCAACTGTTATTTGCTGCAAACATAGATATTCCATGCGCAAAACAACTATGCTCAGTTTAAAATAAGTGTCCATTTTCTGTGAAAAGAAGTGTTCCCAATCAAATAGAAAGAGGGTTGTGAAACAGGCAGGGCTACTGTTATTTGGGTAATGTCCTATTATAATGACCCAGTATACCTACAATTTAGTATATGCTTATACAATGACAAGTACTAAAACAAAGATGAAACGAAATAATACTTATTGGCTGCGTTCAGTATAAAAGGCTGCACTAATTAACAATATGTACTAGATGCATTTTAGGGATGTTTTGCAGACATGCTAGGCACATATTGTGCTGCTCTTGTGCCTCTGATGAGACCATAATATTCATCCACAACCCACCTGTATTAACATTTGATTTATTAAGACTATCCCGCAAACTGAGCACAACCCCTCCCACTAATCATGCTCTCATGAGGTGTAGCGATTAAAAGGCAAGTTTAATAATAACCAGAATTAGAAAAACTTTATTGGTCCCAAAAGTAACTGCTTACATTGCGACTGCACAGACACACAGAGATAGGAAGAATGTAAAATATGAAGTCTAAACGATGCCAGTACAAAAATCCACTATAAGGAATACACTATGCTATGTACACAAAATACACAGTGCTATAATGATAAACATAAAATGTCATGAAAATGTAATGACAAAAGAGAATATGAAAGTTCACTGACAGAGAGAGAGTGGTGGTCCTATTAGAGCACTTTGCTTATTCCACACCAGCAAACAAAATAGAGTCAGTGGAACAATATACGAGACTACAATGCTAAAGCTGTATGGTAGGGGCCTAGTGGGTAAAACACTTGTGAACCACAAAGTCGTAGGTTCAAACCCCCACTTGTGTCACTGAACAAGAGGCCCTTAACCCTCCGTGTCTCCAAGGGGGACTGTCCCTGTAATTAATGATTGCAAGACACTCTGCATTAGAGCGTTTGCC
>JBBMFX010507014.1:0-16762 GCA_037832545.1 Rhabdalestes septentrionalis
TATCTATCTATCTATCTATCTATCTATCTATCTATCTATCTATCTATCTATCTATCTATCTATCTGTCTGTCTATCTTCCTCACCCTCTCTCTCTACCCTGCACTATAATGAACTGACTGTGTGCTGTTCTGTTTGGGCGATGTAAATAATTGTTGAAGGATGTCTTACAGCAGCATTTACACAGCGCTGGACACACATGGAAATTTGTCTCTGAGAAATATGTGTCTACAGAAGGATATATCGCATACCAAATTGCTCTCTTCTCATTTGCCTGAAATAAAGTGTTGTGGCCATTTACAGTGTACTTTCACCTTGGCGCTATGATAATCAGTGAGTGTAATAGACGTTAAACAATGATTCATGCTTTATAGTGTGTTTAAAAGTTCAGAGGGAACACACAGTGAACTAAATCAAACATTAACACTCATCCTGATATCATCATGACACTTATCCTGTCCTCTCAGATGTCACAGCAGTTGGAATTTTGATTTTAAAGTGTGTGTGTACCTTTCAGTACGTTTGGAGACCTGTAGAAAAAGTTCACATTGCAAGTTTGTTTATTCATTTTTACAATTTTTGAACCAGACTCTAAGTTGTGAAGTGCAAATCCTTTAGAAAACTAACATATCTGAGAAAAAAATTATTTAGGCTCACTGCTTGTTTTCTAAAGCAAATACATCCTACAGTAATGAACCCACTACTATAAAGGATTCTTTACAATGAACCATTTCCCAGCAAACCAGCATTGATTACATTTGTTTACATCTCAACCACTGAAATATGCAAGCATTTTTTCATGTTGTTTAAGGGTGGTCATCACATTTCAGTCCTTCTTGTTAGTTTGACTGGATGGTTAGTTGGTAGCTAGTTAGTCAGTGAGTTGGGTAGTTGGTTGTTTGATTAGTTGGTTGGTTGGATGGTGGGTTAGTTGGTTGGTTGGTTGATAGATTGGTTGGGTTATTGGCTGTTCAATATGTTAATTGGTTACTTGGTTGCTTGCTTGTTACCAACAGGCTGAATTTCTTCAGTCTGAGTTACTTAACATGTGACTTGAGTCCCCATCTCTGGTACACACACTTACATGTGAGTGGTGGTTTTCATTTAATCAGGCTGTGGCCTCTCTGTTCTCTCACATTTCATCTATTTTGCATGTTTCCTCTCAAGAGCCTGACTAATACTCCTATATTTTGAACACTCTCTCTACTTTTCTCTCTCTCCTCTTTTCTCAGGCTCTCCTTTCTTCATTCCTCCAAACAGTATTCCTCTCTCCAAACTCATTTACACCAAAAATCTTAAGACATATCTACCGCAGCTCACTTCTGGCTGCTTTTCCTGGATGCATCATCAGGCCTTTGCTACTGGTCCAGAATGCAGCATTCCCTCTTACACTGTATGTGCGCAAGTATCTACACAGTCTTTCCAATTACTGAATTCATCAGATTCCTCAACACACAGTTTAATTTTCATAGAACAGCACAGCCAGACACATTCAGTGCCCAGTGCTGGCTGGAGCTATGTTCTCTGGAGTGTTGGAACTACATCTAGTACCCTTTAAATGAGCTGGAAGGGACTTAGTTACCAATAATTCAACATCAGAAACTGACTTCAATTAGACCTTCACAGTAATGTTTCAACATCTAGTCTTCCAAGAAAAGTAAAGGCTGTTGATCCGAAATATTAATCAAAATCCCTTTCAGAAGAAATTCTGGATGAACAATGTCTTCAGATTTTTTATTCTTTGATGCATCTTCCTAATTTCTTCAGGCCCTTTCTGAAAGGTTATTGATAGCCTTATTTCACAAGGTAAAAGTGGACTCGATACAAACAACTATAAACTTCTCAGTGAATGGACTGAAGATGCCAGTCAGAAGCACAAAACCTGTTGTCAATGACAGTGATCAAAAAAATTTTCAGAGGTAATTTCAAGAAATATTAGACTTCCAATGGCACTTCTTGCAGCTTTCTGAGGAACTGTATAATTAAGTGTATAGAGTTCCTCTAATGTTTGCTCTATCTACTTAATGATGGAAAGTATTACTCTGAAGAGTTCGGTCTCAGTTTTTATGAAGCCATCATGATATACAATCTATTCAAAAATGTGCAGCGATCACACTTTAGACATTTTGTTCACGCTAGGACAACGCTTCATATTTTCATTATAGGACAACGGTGGTGTAATGCATTGCGCATTAAAATACATAGGGTAGCGAAATGCTGTCCTAGCATGAAAAAAGGCCTAAAGTGTGATCACAGCATGTTTTTGACTAGATTTTATGTTGTGATGGCTGCACAAAAAGTCATTAGATTAGGTTGTTCTGAGAGATGGTGGATGAGGAAGGGCCATACTACCCTCCCAGAGAGAGACACGGGCCAAGTATACTCCCAGCCACTGTGGATTTTGTTTTGATACTTCAATAATCATGAAAATACTTTTACTTTTTAATTAATAATGAATATCAAGAACAGGCCAGAAATGATCCATGAAAGGTGCACACCGATCTCCTTGTCCATCAACAAATAACCTGAATGAAGACATCCAGCCTCATCCTAATCCTGCAAATGCACTGTGCTCTAATTTGCTTTACAGTCACACAATAATAATCAATAGGGCATCTCTAATTGGATCTGTGGTCCTTCTCCCTCCACAAGAATACTTTAGCTTTCTAGTTCAGAGCCATTGTAACACTAGGCTTATGAATAGGTCACATTGTGGGGTCAAAGTGGGTTACTGCCCTGTGTTCCTCTTTCTCTGACTCTGGTACAGTTAAATGGAAATTGGGTTATGGAAATTGCTGTGATTTTCAGATAGTATAATCCTTTTCTTTCCCTCGTCTAATGACGGCCTTGCTCACCATGCATGAGACTCTGGTGTCCTACAGTGAAATAAACCAAGAACAGATTTATTCCACTGTGTCTGGCTGACTTACACTTTACTTCACTAAAAACTCGTGGGGATGAAGCTTAATCCAAACACCATGTTCACCTGTTTGTTTAGATAATAGGTCTTTAACTAAGCATTTATATGCTGGGATAATTTTGAAATATGATGCACCACATAGGCTATAATGGGAAAAAGATTTGATGAGTAGTACAGAATAACATTATTAGATTTACATGTGTATTCATTTACTGATGTAAATTGGAATATTTTAAAGCTTGATATAGCACACATATATCCCTAATCAATACACCCACATTATTTCCCAATCCTCTCGAGGTTACAGATTACACAGGGTGCTGTGAATGTTTGATTGTGTGTGTGTGTGTGTGTGTGTGTGTGTGTGTGTGTGTGTGTGCCATTTTCCACACAGACCCACAAAAAACCCAATGGAAACACAGCGTGCTGCCAGCTGTCAAATCCACACTACGAGTGACATCTCAGGGCACAAAAATGCAGCCAGCCAGCAACACAGGGCAGTAATGAAGGAAAAGATAGAGGTGTGTGTGTGTGTGTGAGAGAGTCTGTGAGAGAGAGAGAGAGAGAGAGAGAGAGAGAGAGAGAGAGAGAGAGACAGTATGTGTGTTTGTGTGTGTGTGTGTGTGTGTGTGTGTGTGTGTGTGTGTATGTGTGTGTTGGTGTGAGTTGTTGGCTGTCTTTCAAAAGTGAAGGTAAGCAAAACTCACTAAGAGCTAAAAGGGCACCCTGTGGTTTGTACACCAGCCCTGTTGGAATCTCATATCCCCAAAACCAAAAAGGAGAGAAAACCTGTGCAATCTAAACTAAGGTAACAAACTGTTTTTCTAAAGATATCCATTGAATTATACTGCAGTTTTTCATTGGGTTGGATCCTGTTTTTTTTCCCACATTCTGTGAAACCTGCCCAACCCTGTGATTATAGCAATTGGCAAAAACTGGATTTAAGCAACAGAGGTTTCAGAAGAGGGAGTGTGTTATCGTCAATATCATGGTTGTGATAATATACAACATTTGTTTCTGCTTGTGCCGGCTACTATATTGCTGTTATTGTTGTGCTGGTTTTCACAGTAACAAAGTAACTTGAGATGCTTCTACATAGCTGTTCTGCAAAATGAAGAAAAACATGAAAGCAAATAAGCCCTGATCATTGTACCAAACATGTTTTAATTTCACTGATTCATTTCACTAAAGAGGAGCCTTTTGTTTGATAGAAAATATAATATCAGGTAGAGCTCTCCTTTTTCAATAATTCCCTGAATGTGGTTTTGTTCTTAAAAAGTTGTTAAAACCTTTCAAGGCCAGTCATGTTAGCAGAAACATAATATAATGGTCACAAAGATGCTGCTCAGGTATTACTTATGAAAGTTATAATCGGTTTTGTTTTAGTATAAATAGATTAATAATTAGCTGCAATGCAGAGTAAGTCATTATTTAGCTTAATAAGTGTTTGGAATTATAGCTATTATAATGAAAATCACCTTCTCAACCAATCTGCAAATCAGGTCTAGCTCGTGTTTATTGGAGAGGGGGAATAAAAGAGTCAAAAGCTTGGCACAGCACACAATAACAGGCTAACTAAATCAGACCATGTGTTTGTTAGTTAAAGTTGACATAACAAAACATCATTCAAATACTATAACTTAACTTTCAAATGCTGTACTGAAAAGACCCTGGTTGTGCTGAAAAATATTTTTTGGATAGTGTTTAACATAATTTATAACTGCAGTCTGGGACCGCACTTGCTAAGCCTTCCCTGAAGGTCCAGCTTATGGTTTAGATCTGATTGGTCAACACAGAAAAAACATGATGCAGCTGAGGATACACCTCCTACAATAAAATGGCATTTGGTCTTTAAAGGGACAGCCAACATGAACCTGCCATTAGAGTTGCATCACTCACAGAGCTGCACAGTGTGTGAGAGAGTTCGAGAGTTTGTGTGTTTCCTTATTAGTGAGCAGGGGGCAGCAGGCTTAAGGCTCAGGCAGGACACAGAAGGGGGCGGATAGTCTGTCACTCACACACACATACACACACAAACACTCTCATACACAACAAATGCTGCACCACATTCTACTGGCATAATGGGGTCATAGTGCTAAGGAGGCACACTGAGGACACACACACATTTGTGGACACTGAAATAATGCTTTCTCACCAACACCTCTAATAAGTTCAGTCTCTTTGGTTTCCATGGGTGTGTGATCACCTATTAAAACACACACACACACAGCACATTAAAACACAAACAAATGCCTTCCTTCAAATTCCTCTTTCCTTCAGATTAGTTGAAGTTTTCTTGGGATAATACAGGATGATGAGGACATAAGGTGACAAAGGAATGTACTCTTAATAAAAGTCACCTAGGGAGTGCCAGGCTGCTTTTAACTTTAAATGGAATTTCAAATTTAAATGACAGGTGCCTTCAACTACCATCAGAAACACTGCAATTACAAGATTAGACCACCACAGTGTCATAATTACTGGTGGGAAACTTAGTAATCATAGGTGCTCATAGTAAAGTGAGTGTATTTATTTCCCTGTGTCTTTTTCTAAACTATGTGAGAATGTGACAGATTTCCAAATGCTTAACAAAACATCATCTAATGCACATCCTCTAGTCTTGATTTGGTTACAGTAACACAATCTCGTTTTGATAATTTAAAAAAAGTTAACAACAAAGCATCATTCCCAGCTTGCCTGGTCATCAGGAGCCTAGGCAGCCCAGGTGCAAACACTGAGCTCATGACCTGGGTTGCTAGGCACCTGATGACATGTCCATGTATACCTTGCTTAAGTTAAGCGATGCTAGTCGGTCTTATTATTGTTCGCTTTGTGTGTTTGGCTGTTTGTGTGTGGTTCTAGGTTGGTCACCAAACTCTTCCTGTGAATGTCTTGGGTTTGTACTGAATGTTTATCTGTGTTAATATCTAGACCTGAGTCTTTTGTCTCTGTCGCTAGATTTGTGAAGAACTCTCTCCTGAGCTCTACACCCAGGACGGTTCACTCAGTGGCAGAGCCAGGAAATTTCATTGGTGTGGCCCAAATGGATCGTTGATCATATTAAGGGTGGCACCAGGACTGTACTGGGACAAAAAACCACCCCCTCTCACTTTCGTTCCATGGTGGTGGGCTGACAGAATTCTGCGCTGGCCCAAAATTACCTGGTTACACACCATAATAATATTTGGAATGAGTGCGCCAAACAAAAATGCCTGGGTAGAAATGTTGCAGTGCAGGACAAAACGACCCAGCCACCTCACAGCTCACCCTTGGGCTCCCTCAGTGGAAGTGAGAGAGCTGCCCACTCCTCAGCCAACAGACTGTGGTCATAGGCTCCACAGGACTCTGTCCAGTACGTGTGACTATTCCCCTTGTGTTTGCTTCCCTCTGTCTCAGCAGGCATGAGGTGTACTACCGTTCCACAGCAGCTTATGAACGGTTGCTCCAGACTGGCCTGACCACATAACCAGTAGCTCTGCCAAGAGACAGAGCCTTCTCTCTCTCTGGGTCTTTTTGTTATGGAGTGAAGGTCTTTTTGGAATCACCTAATACTTGTGTTGACTCCTATGTTCATGTTGGGAGCTCAGTGAGCTCAGTTGTTTTGTTCATTGACGTACTTTTAAGAAACGATGGCTGATTCCTGCAGGTGTCTTCCGTGTGTACCCGACATGACACTAATTTGTATATTAAAAGTAGGTCTAAACACAGGTCAGCCATAAACACAGTACACAGTAAAACAAAACAACATTCCTTTAGGTTCACAGAGCAACACAAGAAGAAAAAACACCACAAGACCACATAGGTGAGGACAGGACAAAATACACAGAGAGTAGAGAGAGGCACAGAGCAAAGAGCAAGAGAAACAAAACAGTACAAGACAAGGTTTAGTGTAGTTGATGATAGAATCAATACAGTTTTATGGCTGAAGCTGTATTCTAACAGTGGAGGCTTTAGTTGAGGAAAAATGCAGAATAGAAGTAGACAGCATTAAATAATTTGTGCAAATAATAGCAGCAGCAGGAGAGAAGATGGGCAGTATATAGTAATAAAGGGCGTTTACAGTAGCAGAGGTGCAAGATGTTTAAGGCCATACCAACACATAAGCAAGTCAAATTGTTTTGATTTCTTAACATCTAAACATGTATGTGATGATCCAGGCATGCAGTTTGCTCAAAGATAAGCTACCATTACTCATTAGCTACATTAGCCTCATAGCGCCAGTGGAAAAACTGAAGAAATAAAATGGATGTACAGCATGTCTTTGCAAATCTTCAGCTCTGTGAGTGAGGAGAAAAGCTTTGTAGATATTTTCACTAAACTATCACTTCAAGTGCAGCTGGACATGAAGACCATACTGTGAGCGTCAACCCAATTATTTTGTCACTCGGATGCTGTTAGAGTGGGTGTGACCACTGTAAAGAACAAGCAGTGAAGATGCATCCCTTTTTTCATTGCAATATTGTTCAGAATTAATACACCCCAAGCAAGATTTCATCTCTTGGACATACAGAATCACTAGTATTACACACCAGAAGTATAAACTTGGCAATACTTTGATATGCTTTTAAACTCCATGGGGGTGTAGATTCTTCTCTATTTCAAAATTTATTCAGGACAGGATTCATTTGACTGACAGTGCAGTCCTCATGAATGTGCTTCTGGAAGCCAGCAGAACCTCACTGAAGCATAAATTCAATGGGAGGTTTTGAAGAAATTAAATACACTCTCATTCATGGAGCAAAAACATCAATGCTCAACGGAGACCAGGCACTTACAAAGTTATTTGGGATTTCCCTGAATGCTGGGATTCATTGGGAGTCTATGCGGCTTTTTACTCATGAAAAACCTCTCAGTATGTATTGGACTGTTTATTGGACTTACAGGAATGTCATTTTTGTCCTAGCTGAAAAACATCTTATAATAATCTCCTGTCCTTACTACTGCAGGGGAGTCGTCCAAAAGCCAGCACTGAAGTTGCTTATTTGATAAAACCTGCAGCTTTTTATGGCCTTTTCAAATGCTTTTTGAAAAACATTATAAATAGAGTGTATAAGCACACTACTGTGCAGAAGTATTGAACCCACCAAATTTCTTTATATTTTGAGACCATATGTACAGTGATTTCACATATGTAAATATGGACTGTGATTTACACATATGTAAACACAATATATAACACAAAAGAGAGTTCTAACAACATTTAAAGCCACTATTTGGAATGACCACTTTTATTCATCAGCACAGCCTGAACTATTTTAATAAAGCTTTCTTGTAATTTCTTGAAGTACTTTTCAGGTATAGTTCTTCAGGCTTCCGGAAGGACATTCCAAATCTCTTCTTTCGATATTGTCTGCCTTTTGCTCTGTTCTCCATCCAGATGATCCTACAATAACTTTGAAATCTTAACTTTGCGTAGGCCAGTCTATGACTGATAGTATTCCTCATTGTTTGTTTATTTCTGTCTAGGTGCTTTGACTTTGCTGATAGTGTGTTTTGATCATGTTAAAGGGAAGTTCATGTTAAAGTGAAGCCAATCAGATGCTTTCCAGATGGTATTTTGGAGTGGCTTAAGACTACCAAGTCCTGTCATTTTCTTCTGTTAGGTAACTATAGTGTTAAATAGCTTTTGTGTATAATTTAGCAGCTTGACAGACACAGACACTATTATTATTCTAAAAGGCTGGTCCCATGCACCCCCAACAGGTGTTCTATGATTCATTGGAAACTCTGAGTCTGGTTGAAGAAGAAAACTTGCATCACACACGTACGGCATGATGAATAAACACATAAATCTCCATCATATCAAGCATGAAGTTATAATAGAGGTGGTTAAATCCAAAGGCAGAAAACTTAAGGTAAATACATAAAATTACTTTATTACTACTAATTGGACTAAATTGTTTATTATGCTTTGTAAGTAACCATAAAATTCTTAATGTTTTGAATGTTCCTTGAAATATTGACATTTAAAAATGCAGTTACTTTTAGAACCTTATTAAATAAAAAATATCAATCAAGACAAATACTGACAATTCCAGTGCTATGCAAAAGTAATACTACAATTCATTATTAACGAAAACATATATTTGACAGAAAATTCCGAACATCTTTGTTGTTCCGAACAACTACATTTAATATCACATTTTTATGTACCCATTCTTTATTTTTATTATTGTTTTCAATATTGTCAATATTTTTATTTTTCAAAAATCTGCCATTTCATGACTTTTGTAAACTTTATACTTTCGTTTAAACCCTTCCAAAGTCAGTTCCATTTTCTACATCTCGCTAAGTTAATCACAATTACAAACTTCTCAATTTATTAAAAGCCTTCTTCAACATCTCAGATGTCCAGTTAGAGTGCTCTAACAACTTATTGAACATCTGCCCATGCTTTTGTCTTCTGTGTGCTAATGCTTAGAACACTAGCAACTCAAATCCATGCTGGAGGCACAACAAATGGTGAGGTGTCAGAGCTTTGTTTAATGTTCCTGTCTCGCTTAGAACAAAAGTAATCCTAATATAAAAACATTTAGTAAAAATAATAATTATAATGTGTGTTTTGTGGGTTGTTTTATTATTATTATTATTATTATTATTATTATTATTATTATTATTATTATTATTATTATTATTATTACGTTTATTATTACGTTTATTATTACGTTTATTATTACGTTTATTATTATTATTATTATTATTATTATTATTATTATTATTATTATTATATTACTGCTGTAAACCATTTGTGTGTAAGCTATTACCATATCAAGCATTTCACTGCAAACCATTAAGCTGACTGCTAAAGTGATACATTTTGTGCAGAAACCTGTGAAAATATATACAACGACCATAAAGTCTCTGGTGTATTTCACATACTTTCCAAATTAGCTTCTAATGTATGTAATTTGTCACATTAGTCTGTAGTAAAACGGTTTGAGCAGAGCAGGCCCAGAGGAAAGGAAGTGAATCCCTGAGGCTCCAGCGCTGGTAGCTCTGTTAGCAATGCTAGCCGTGCTGGGGGTCTTACCAGCCCCTCACAGCGACACGAGCGTAATAAATCTCTCATCGTCTCCAGATCAGATGAGATTTCAGGCTTGGTTAAGCACCTGCCTCCCTCCGCACGTCCTGCACGGTGAGTTAAGCGCCGCTACCTTGAGCTGACAAGGCAGTCGGGCAGCTGATGTGTCCTGAAAGGGAGAGGGCAGACGAGCCTCGGTGTGATTTATCAGGAAAAATATGCGTCTTTTCCTGCCGCCGCCGACTGACTAGCATGTCTGGTGTTTAGTCTCTGAGCCCCGAGCGCAAGTCTGTGAGGCGGAGGGGTTTAGCAGGAGCCTGTTTAACACGCTAAAGCATTAGCAGAATGGAAATGGGTTTGTAGTTTCTGCTGTGAAAAACGTTAAAGTGGTGTATAAACACAGGCCTCAGGCAGAGACGCTGCAGAACAGGCGGCCTGCAGCTACTTCCTGCAGTCGAGTTTACAGCCAGCGCGGCACTTTTCGAATCCAGGCTGACTGAATGTAAGTTACTTTGAATCTTTTGTTTTATTTCTCTCTCTGTCTCCACTTCTGTGCTCTATTTTTCTCTTTACTATCATACTTTTATTACTCTTCTTCTGCCCCTCTCTCACTCTTCTCATTTCTTGCTCATTTTTTCTTGATCTCTTTCTCACTGTTTATATTCCTCGCTCTCTTTTTTACTCTTAAACATTCCTTTTGTCTACCTGTCCCTATTTCTCTGTCTGTTTTTGCTTCTCTGTTTCTTTTTCACCCTTTCCCTTAGAGTTTTCTCTGTTTCCTTATTATTGTTCTCTCCTGTTTTATTTCTATTTCTCTCTTTTAACCCTTTAGCTATCTCTTTCACATGCCAGGTTTTTCTCTCTGTCTCTCTCATTCTCTCTCTTTCTCTGCTGTCATGGCCACTCACAGCATCAGTCAATCTGACATTATCTCAGTTTAACAGCCTTCAAAGCAGCCAAATCAGTGGATGTATGCTAATCTAACAGGTTGTTTGTACGGCTGAGTGGCCCAGAGGAGGCACCTCATTTATACGCAAATCTGTCTCTAATAAAGCCTCCTCGCTGTGACCACCAAGTCTGTCTGGGAGAGAGGGAGAGGGAGACAGAGAGAGAAAGCTTGATGCCAAAACAAAGCACCTCTCCCCCATTTTTTGTTCTATTCATTCATACATAAACACTGACAGCTGATAGGCTTCGACAAGTTAATCATAAGCTGTGATCAGTTTGAGGCTGTAGAAAGGCCAGGCCTCTCTGAAGAATGGAAATCTAACCTGCACTAATATCTAATACTGAAACAGACCACATCAAATCAGTCACAGACAGAAAATATTAATAATTTAAACCAGCAAATCATATTCTTAGAAAATGTTCAAAGTAAAACATATGTCCTAACACAGGTCAAATAAAATCCTCATGGTAATTTGATCATTTTTGTCCATGGTCCAGCACAAGATCGGGCAAAAGTTAAATACATTTCAGGTAAGAGCAAGATTTTGTTCAACATAAACATTTTAGAGAATGCCTAATAATTACTAGGAACTTTCTAGGAATAAAAGATTATTCAATATAGGGATGTAGAATTACTACTGTTAATTTATTAAGTAGATTTTTCTGGGAAAAAATGTTAAATTCACAGTGCATGTGGCAACCAACTGCAGAATCAATCAGTCATCACTCTGGACTCTCTGAAAGCTCTAAATACATAATTCATTCATTTTCTGTAAACGTTTAATCCTTACTACGTTCATGGAGACCCAGAGCCTATCCCAGGGTTTACAGGCCCAAGCCCACACAAGTGCACACACACATCTAGGGTCAATTTAAAATCCAAATTTCACCAAAAATATCTGTGGACTGTGAAGAAACCGGAGGAAACCCATGTCTCCACGAGGAAAACATGCAAACTCCACACACACAAGGCCAGGACCCAGATTCTAACTCCCAATCCTGGGGGTGTGGATGTAAAGGAGAGAACCATTGTCAGAAATCAATCCAATCACCAGGTTTTTTTCTTGGTGTTTTTGTGTTTATGGCAAAAACCGAAGTCCTAGCACTAATAGTCATGTCTTCTCCATGCAGATGTTCATCGAACAAGAACAAAAATCACATGGCTTATTTAAGGCTGTAAAGCAGCAACTAAATAAAGCTCATTGCCAGATGTGTTTAAAGCAGGAGATCGTATAGCCTGCTGAATACATTATAAAGTTAGCCAGATGAATAAAGTGACAGCCAGATGTTGTTCAAACAGCCTATATTCTCAGATATAGTTAGCTGGTGGCCACACACATCTAAATAAAGTGAAGCTCACTCTGCCAGATGTTCAAAAATGCTGTATTAGCAGATAATACTAGCTAAATACAGTCATGAACAACCAGGCAGTTAACCAAACTATACAATATCAGATGGTTAGCTGACAACTACTTAATGCTGAATAAATAAATTAGCCAGAAAATTTTAAAACAAAGCTATGGCCAGCCAAAGTCCATGCAGCATACCACTACTGGGTTCCTAAGCAGGACCCTCAACCCCAAGTTGCTTAATGGAAACTGTACCCTGTATTTAGAAAATGGAAGTCGATTTGGAAAAAACGTCTGCTAAATGTCGTGAATGTAAAGGTAAATAAATGATGATCTCATTTTCAAAAATGAGCCAGATGTTGCCATGCTATAAAATCAGATATGGCTAGCTGGTGGCTGCCAAAATGTAAATAAAGATCCCATTTTCAAGGACAAGCAGATATTGCCATGCTGCAATATCAGAAATGGCTAGCTGGTAGCTGCTTAAGTACAGCTATAGATGATATTTTGAAGTAAAAGCTACCTGTTGCTATCGCTAACTGGTAGCTAGCAATGTAAATGACAATCACATCTTCGAGTACATTTAGTTTCATTTACCGCAGGGACAGTCCCCCCGGAGCAACTGAGGTGAAGTGTCCTGCTCAAGGACACAATGGTAGAAAATGAGGATTTAAAGTGGTAACTACACAGTCATCAGATTCACAGGCAAGTGTTTTACCCACTAGGCTACAACCCACTTGCCATTTGTAACAACCAGATGCTCCCATGATATGATTTTGAATATTGTTTGGTGGTAGTTATATAGCTAAAGCTAACTACAGTTCAGATTTGTTCAAATCTGAAGCCAAAAGCACACAGTCCAAATAATGCCAAATAACGGTAAATATATTTAGCTCGCAAGAGTCATACTTTGTGAAGTTATGATACAATATCAATGCTTTTTTCAGATGAGATAAACTGTACACCTTGATCTACCAAACAGAAGTTATTTAAATATAAGACAATAAAACTATCAGTTATATACAGCTAAATAAATTTCAAATTTTCAGCCAACAGCCAGGTGCTGGAAGCTGGAAGATGTGGCTAGCTCAGTAAAGTTCACATCCTCAGGTAGGTGGTTTTCAACTCTGTGGTGTCCATTAGGTCATGCCGAGTTCATGAAAGGTAAGCAGTAAGCGTGTGTGAGTTAGCTCAGGCCGTTGCTAACGAGCACCAGAGCAGAAACACTCTAATGGACTGTAGCTGGGCCCTCAAGTCATTTCTCATTGCCTGTCCAGTGCGTTAGTGAAGACAGCCCGGTTTCCCTCGTGTTCTCGCCACGTTGCACGCTAGCTTTTAATTGGATGTGTCAAACTCTCATGCAGGCTTGAGGTGCCATCGTGGCGATGCAACCGCAGCGTGTCCGGTCGTCTTGTCACAAAGGGTTGATGAGCGGAACGGAGCAAAAATCTGCTCCGGAAGAGAAAAATACAAACAAATGAGGCTTCAGTGAATGTGGTTCTTTGTTCATGCGCAGCCTAACCAGCGATGCTTCATGACCAGGGGAGGAGGCCGAGAGTAGCAGGGTGATAGGTCTCAAAGGGAAAGCAGTACAGGTATATTAGAGTGTACGTGTGTGTGTGTGTGTGTGTGTGCGTGTGTGTGTGTTTGAGATCATTACATACTATGCCATTAGACCACACTGTGTTCAAGGTCTTATTACCAGCAAACCAAACCTGACTTAGCGGGCTATCTGTTCCTGCAAACCTGGCAGAAAATAAGGCCATTTTCATTTTTAAAAAGAAAGAAAAATCGCACAGTGGCTGTTAGTCTTTGCGCCGGGTCTCACAGATGACCATCAGTAAGTTGCTCTCATCAGCTTCGGGTGGAGGTTCGGACATCCATTCCCATTACAGCCCCACAACAGCAGAGCACTGAGCTTCTCGCATAGGCCCTAAAGCATTTCTAAACCTTCAGAGCCACCATGTGGCCAGTGGTGGGGCTGCAGCATACACGGTCCCAGATTCTGATAGGTGGATGTGAAATAAACGCAATTTGGATGTTCAAGAGAAGTGTTTGCACTTTCATGACTCTCGCCAATTACTCTGCACCCTTTTTTTCTTTGTTTGTGTTTTTTTCCCTGGCAAATATGGAATTGCGCAACATTCTTTCTTCCAATTAGCGAGGACCCCCAGCGCCGAATCAAGGCAAAAAATTGTTCAAAGTGATGGATGTTGTGTCTGTGACAGGGGTATGTGTGAGTATATGTTGGTGTGGGAGGGGCAGAAATCTGACCTTCACAGCATTGCCGGTTTTGTAATTAGTGCTGTGGCCAAAAAAAAAAGAAATTAAATGAAAAACATTTAATAAATAAATAAATAAACAAACAAACAGACATTACCGTCAGAGACAAAAGAGAAATGGCATCAGTCGGGGAAAGAGCGGAGAGCGATGATGCTGGTGGCATTTCTGGTGGCCAGAAAAAGGTCACCTTGCATTAGTATCAACAAAACAGAGGACAGGCATAATTAAAGAAACAGGCGTAATTAAGCGAGGGCCGCAGCTGTCTTTGGGGAAGGACTTTGCATATTATGAATGATGCAGGGACTAGGGCCGAGAGTGACCTTTTGCCATGCTAAAATATTTATGTACTGCTGGTCACTGCCTCGCCGAGAGCGGAGCGTTTCATGAATTATGCAAATCAGAATTAGTTAGCTCATGGGTGTCAATTAGCGGGGGAAGTGGACATTATTTCAATTTCGCTCTTTTTTTTTTCCTCCTCTTTCTCTCACTTGAAAATTTGTGTGTGCGGGAGGGGTGGGGGCACAGTGAGGTGTGTGAGGAGGTTTATTGCGTGGCCATTTAACATCATACATATTAATACAGTCATTACTGGATTGTCCTTCCCTATCCACAGGAATCTCCTCAGAGCAGAGTGACTTTGCACTTCCTCCACTGCCATCGACACACACAGCACTGACCACCCGCCTGCAGGAACTCAAGTGACCTGCCACCAAACTGACCAGCTTAACCCATTTTAACTATGGCCTGTTGGTCAGTTATTAACACAAAATTTACATTTTCTTGTACCTATTTGTAATTTCCCTACTGAGGATGGTTAGCAGATGCAGGCCTATTATTCCAGGATTCATTTGGAATTGCATTGAAGGGTAATACTATATTCTGATGATTCTAGAGATGTGTTATATTCTGGCATTCATCTGGTAAGAATCTTTTTTTTTTACAATAGCCTGATGATCCTGTATAGGTGCATTTTGGATGCTCACTCTTAAACTGCAGTCTTGTCATTCAATGAAGCTTTACCATACAGTAATCGCTGTGAATTTTCAGGTAACTACTGTGAAACTAGTCCATGATTTATCCATCATTATTATTACCTAGGAGTGAAAAATTAAAAGCTTCTTGGTCTCAATGTTATCTATGACTTCTTAAGTTTTGCAGTTTGTTCTACATAGCAATATATAGTCAGTAAGAATAATACTAATAATATAAACAATCGTAATACAATGATTGCTATTACAAGATTTTTAAGAGAGTGTATACAATGAGATTACATGGGTGAGTTTTTTTTACTTGTTAGATAAAACAGTGCTAAGCACTTAAAACAGTGCTAATGCTTAAAATACATCAATACATGAGGGCTGATTTATTTAGAGTAATCTGACCATTTTTCAGCATTTATTTGGGTCTCATGAGCTTTTATTCACACTTTAAGTGTTGATAAATATGCCCTTTTCAATCCTCAACAATAATGAGGTATAACACATAAATAAAGTGGGAAACATTGATAGTACCCCAATTACGGCTTAATACTATAGTGACGAGTGGCATGTTATTTTGTAGTTATTCACTAGTGCAGTGGTGCATCCATGCAGGTCCGTGCTATTCCCACTAATTTACTGTATACACAACTAACATGACCTGAGATTTTTTACTCGATTATGAATTGTACACCGCTCAAACACAGCCTTAACTATTTATTGAAACTTTAAACTTAGATTTTTTTGTAGTAAAATTTGCATTTAAAGTTTACTGTGAAGTAATAATCAGTTTAATTAGCATCTCCTTGCTTAATGAGCTTCATTATATATGTCACAGGTCCTAAATGAGTCACAGGCCCTGAATCAAGTCATGATTTAACTATTATGGTTAGAAAATTAGGTCAAATCTAAATGAAGGTCAAATCAAAATGAATGTGATATAAAGTTTCCTAAAACTTAAAATAATTATAAATTAAAAGTTTCCTAAATATTTTTGTCTTTTCCTGCGATGTAAAGTGATGTCTGTGTAAAATCCGACCAGTGAGTCTCCAGGCCGCCCATTAATTAATCCAGAAGACCCTGGAGTACCTGAACTTCCCCGAAGAATTCGGGTTCCCCCGGACACCGGGTGGCATGACAACATCACCACGACAACTACAAAGATGACCCGCAAGAGCCACACCGACTGCCCCAGTGGTCCCATCCTGTGAGAGAGAGAGAGAGAGAGAGAGAGAGAGAGAGAGAGAGAGAGAGAGAGAGAGAGAA
>JBBMFX010507445.1:0-16756 GCA_037832545.1 Rhabdalestes septentrionalis
AGAGAGAAAGAGGGAGAGAGAGAGAGAGAGGGAGAGAGAGAGAGAGAGAGAGAGAGAGAGAGAGAGAGAGAGAGAGAAAGAAAGAGAGCATAAATCACAGAGAATATGCCCCCAAGACTGCCATCTAGAACGTGTGTCTGGCGACAGGCTGGTTTTACTGGCGCTCATCACGCCCTAGGTAAACTCCAATACAATACAACAATAGACTTAAGTTCAAGAATCAAAGGCACAAACAAAGAACTGCCCAGATACATTCATCATTTTCTGTATGTCTGTTTCTACTGTGTTTAAACTGGTGTAAGAGTTAAAAGCACTTGTGAAAAAGTCAAATCAGTGACAAATGGACAATCAAAGGGGCTGACAAGCCTCTAATGAAGGAAATATGGGTTAAAATAATCAATCAACAATGGGTTAGTCATGCTACATGGCATGTTTAGAAGATATGTTTTGGTGCCCTTTAGCTTTAATTCTCCTTCACTCAGTATAACTGCTTTCTCTCTCTCTGGGTGGGTAGGGTGGTCCTCCCTCTCCCCCATCACTCAGTATAACTGTTCTCTCTCTCTCTCTGGGTGGGTAAGGTGGTCCTCCCTCTCCCCCATCACTCAGAATAACTGTTCTCTCTCTCTCTGGGCGGGTAAGGTGGTCCTCCCTATCCCCCACCACCCAACACAAAACAGTTCTTCCCTCAGCAGGTAGCATTTTCTTCGACATTGTAAAGCATGTCTTCAAAAATTATTGCACTGGTAACAGTTTGGCAAGATGTGGCAGGACTGACTCCTAGCATTCAACAATCATTATTCGCATATGCAAAAAATTTAAATATTATGGTTTACTTGTGTACATTTTTCCCAGTATTTGTCATATTTGTGAAAACAGCCCAATGTTAATGAGTTTCCATGTTACTCTTTTAACAATGATAAAGCATTTACAGTGCATAAGTGGAGCAAAAGATCTCATTTTTAATTCACCGGTTCTGTAATGTCAAAATTAAGCATTTTTATATATCTGCCTATTCAAACAAAGGCAGTTAGGCCAACGCAATCATACCAAAGTAAAATAGGATGTTTCAGTCTGGACTGCTTTTATTAATGAGGTCAGGGTATAGTTTGTTTACATAGATCATAATAATTCTTAATTTCAACAAATCAAGAATGGTTTGTCATGAAAATAGCCATGTAAAAATTATTTATGGCTTATTTTGCAAACAAAAATACACACACAAATTCTAAGTGCAACTTAAGGGTGAGGAAAATATAGAACAGAAGCATTTTAAACTTTATCATCAACAGCTCTGTTTTCTTCATCATTTCTTTGATGATTTATATCCTTCTAGATTTCATTGTTCTATACCAGCAGTCACCAACATGGTGCCCACGGACCTGTTCTAAAATTAGCACAACTCCAAGAGATCAGGGCCTAACATTACATTTTATCATGTTGCTTTTCTTCTTTAATCACATTTGCAGAAGTTTATTCTATGTGAAGTCTTCCGTTTTATATTTAAAAGGGTAGCAAGTTATTTTATCCAGTTTGAATCTTTATATTTTCTACATGTCTAAATGCTTTGTTTCACTTATTTGTCTTTGAATAATTTATTCAGAACTTCTTGAGCGGAGCTTTGGCCAACAGTAATTGTCCAACACTTAGATATCAAGTGTTTCAGTAAAATCTGATTTTAACAAATATAAACTGTGTAAAACAGTCTACAACTACTGCTCTCTGGACTCCCCTCACTCTGTGGGTTTTCTCCTCCCACTTGGTTTTTTTCCCCTTAACTTAAAATAAAGTAAAAAGAGACTTTTAATTCTTTTGCATGTGGAGCCATTTTAAAAACCTGAGCTCAGCATGCTATCTGACACCTGGAGCATCAGCGCAAATGGGAACTACCATAAAAAGCTATTTTTATCATGTGATTATGCATTTTCATCACGGATGTGATACTTGCATTCTATGGGTTAAATGTAAATTAATACAATTGCAAGTCTTGGACTAGGTGAGTGTCATGCAGTGCAGTCAGCTTAAAATCCGCAAACTCAGGACAGAGAGAAGGCAGAGGGCTGGAGGGGGGTTGCCCCAAGAGCAAGTCTTGGTAGTTTTGGTAGAGTGTTGGTAGTTTTAAAATAATTATAATAATTATTATATTTAATAATAATATTTTTACATAGCACACTTCTTAAACTCAAGGTCGCTTTACAAGTAGACATAAAACAAGAAACACTGTTTAACAGACAGTAGCAGACAAAGCCTTTAAACAGTCCAAATTACAACAGCACAGATCACAGGAAAGAACAAACTGAGCAGAATGAAGAGAAGAGAAGGCACTGAGAGAAAAGATACATTTATAATTGGGTTTTGATAGAAGCAGCAGAGAAATTATTGTGAATAT
The DNA here is from genome assembly GCA_037832545.1 of Rhabdalestes septentrionalis. Taxonomy (NCBI): domain Eukaryota; kingdom Metazoa; phylum Chordata; class Actinopteri; order Characiformes; family Alestidae; genus Rhabdalestes; species Rhabdalestes septentrionalis. The sequence continues at coordinate 2,387 of JBBMFX010507445.1, forward strand.
TCAGGAACCTTTTAAGTTTGGGAGCCAAATTGCTAAAGGATCTATCGACCATTGAAGACAGTCGAAATTTGGGAACTATAAGCGAGACAGAATGAGAACGTCTAGGAGTAAACGAGTAGAGTGTCTTCATGTATTTAAGGGAGGTGGTGGCCACTTGTTTATTAAAAACAAAAAGCTTTCATTCATATTTGCATTATCCTGTTCATTATCTGCCTTTTCATACCAATTAGAATTAATATGCTGTGTTTGTCATTGTGACTGACTTGACTTGTTTTATGCAAATGAGCTCTATTCTGATGGGCTGCCCTGACCTCAGGGAGGCAAAAGAGGAGCTGGGGCTCTGAGGGGGAGAGTCAGTAAAACTCCTTTGGACCCCTGGTCTTTTTTTCTTCACATTAAAAAAAAATAGCTGTAATGCATTTCTACACAGTTATTTATATGATATGCCTCATTATGTCCAATACATTTGATTCATATTGTGACTGAAATATGTAAATGAGCTCTGTTATGAATGGCTGCCCTGACCTCGTCCAAAAAAATGTTCGAAGAAGAACCGGCGCTCTGAGGGGGAGAGAGGGAGTGAGACATCTCCATCGCCCCCCGGTCTTTGTTTCTTTTATTTCTTCATGTTCCAAAGGGACCCCATGGTCACTTTCCCAAGTGGCTCTGGTTTCCCCGTATAGCGGCGCATCGAGTTTCCAAAAAAGCAGGATCCAGCACCGCCTTCTCCTTCAAGCGGAAACGGGATGGTGTCACCATAACCCTGCACTCCTCCCACCACCTCGCTTTCATCCCCCTCTGACAAATTACACACTGCAGGATGACACCTCAACTTACCTCACCCTAAACACAACAAGGCTCCAAACAAACAGGGGCGGGGGGCGGTGTGTTTGTCTGTTTCAACTACGTGAACTCCTGGAACTCAGAGGGGATTAGTAAAATCTAAAATTACAACAAATACAGTGTAAATCAATCTAGAACTGGTGTTTGTTCTCCTACATGCTGCTCTTTCGCTCGGCCGCTCTCGGGACCCCCTCCCTCTGCGGGTTTCTCCCACCCAATTGTGGGCGGAGACTATCCTAAGAGTTCTCCCTGGGTTCAATTGAATATTACTAAATTTTTTAAACCAGAGTAGTAGTGGTTATTGAAATTATTTAATTTTAGTTCTACATGACACAGAAGCACCAAACAAAGCTCAGCATGATGTCTGACACCTCAAGCATCAACACAAACTGGAGGAACGTCTGTAAAGGGACTTGCTTTGCAATTTACTATTTCTTGCGCTTCCAGCATGGATCCATGACATTCGCGTCCTTAGGCTTATAACTGGTAGAAAGGCTTAAAGTACCTGTAAAAAATCCAAATTAATGAAAGATTGTGCGGTGGATAATCAAAGGGGCAGAGTCTCTTAGAAAGGTCCTTTATGGATATTTGTGTTAAAATAAAAGTTCAGAAACGGTTTATCTTAAAGAAATATTAGAGTGTCATAATAAACAATATGAATAATATTTAGTACATCAGATAATCTAAATGCAATAAAATGTTTTTGGTGCTTTTCAATGTTTTGCCGCTAGGTCGACACAAATTTATGAATAATAGTTAACAGATTTTTGCTTCTATTTAATGAGAAACATGATTTTCTTTAATTGAGAGGCTTACAGGGCCCAAATCCTACATTCTTCCTGTATTTTGTCCTCTCTTATGATGTTGTCAGGGATTTTTGCACTCAGAATTCTGGACATTAATACTCTTCACCCTTAGAATTACAGCCCACGCCCCAGATTTAAGGAAAATCCAGAATAAGACTCTTCTCTCTCCAGCCTGTTTATCCAAGACACAACTGAACTCAGTTTAACATCAATGAGTTCTGATTAATGACCATTTGTCATAGGTGAACCCACCACAGCACAGAGCTGAACAGTCCACTAGCAGGCCTGGGATTTGAACCCACAACCCTCTGATCGCAAGGGAAACTCCCTGATCACCAGACCACCAACTGCCAGCTCATAAATATGAGATTCTGACCAATTTCTCCGTTCTCTTAAATTCAGCTCTTGAGAAAGAAGAAAAAAAATTCTCCCACTGCTCTGATCTTAACCTCTCAGGTAATCAGATCTTCAGATGAATAAGAAGATCCAATAGTCTCAAATTCAGGTATCAACTTCAATCATTTGAGATCCGTAAGGTTGCTAAAGAGAAGAAACCGACGAGAACACCAGAAGAACTTCAGTCAAGTTGATTGTTTGTTTTGCTCCTTATTTCTCCTAAAGGGGGGGTTGGGTCTGACTTAAGTATAAGCAAATGAGCCCTAAATGAGTTTTAGCTGCTTGACATCCATTTGTGGACTGAATGGGCAAGAAACTATAACTAGATACAACTAGAAAAATGTAAACAGATGTTTTTCCTGCTTATTCATTATTAGGAGGTTAGTTAAGTCAACCAGAAACCAAGTTTTTTAAAAGATAAAACAATGTATCACTTTTACGGAGAGTGATGGCACTTGCTGAAATCTGAACAGTGCCATTGGCATCATGCATTGCTCTTTACAAACTTCTGTCACCATCAGACATTGGTGATTTATGCCACTAAATTCATCCAGAAGCACGTTATCCATTAGTGTCTTACATCTTCTTCTATTGGACCAGTTTGACTTTAGACCTAAACTCCCAGGGCAGTTTTACCCTCAGCCAGTCTAGGATATTTACATAAAAAGGACATTGAAATCAGCCACCTATCAAAATCCTACTCACTTACAGGTGAACATATGGAGAACACCCCTGATCATGGCATGTTTTTCTTGGATTTCTAACAATGAATGATTTACACATCCTGTACAGGGCAGCACAGAGTCCAAATTGGGTTTTGGGGTTTGAGATCAGATAAAATGTTGCTGGGGATTAGCTGAGCAAATTTACAAGAGGTATTTTTTAGAGTAACGTTCCAACTCACTTTAAGTGTTTTCAGGTCTAGCCTGGAGCACATTTGGAGGTTTTTAATAAAACACTAGCCCTACCAAGAGTGCAAGAAGAGCTGCCAAATGAACTTGTTCCAGTAACTGAGTGGGGTTTGGCAGTCATGTCCAGTGAGCAGCGGCTGGAAGGCCTGCATTCATCAATCAGGTAAAGCATGGCATTCTGGATTGGTCTACAGGTGAAAGTTCAGGAACATTCCTGCCTGACATCAGCTCACTGCCGCCCCCTGGTGGACATAGTCACTGTCATCCAAAGAACAACAAAGTGGGGAACAAGAGATATTACAAATAAGAGGAAGAATAATGAGCACGGACACTTAATCGCTATGGATCCATATGTTTTTTTGTATCATTTTGTGATATCACAGGTCTTCAGGACAACTAAAGCACACAGTGTAAACAGTATAAAATTATTTCAACCTATTTAACTCATTCACAAAGTGAAGCAGGGGGCTGCCGAGTTGCAGCGTGTGGATAATAGGCTTAAGAGTACCTCAGTGGCGCAACTAGCAGGCCTAGGATCTGAACTGAACTGATCGCAGGCACAATGTCTTAAGCACCACACCGCCAGCTGCCCCAAATTGCCCGTGCAGGCTCCAACGTTGGCTCAGAAACGGGCACTACACCCGCTAAAACACTGGGTTCAAAAATGTTCATTAGTCCTTTTGGATCAATTCTACTGGTTCCTTATTCAGGAAATAATTTTTTTAAAATGTTTTTAAAAATGACAAATTATGTTAAATTATGAGTGGAGATAACGTTTTGTTCTGACAAAGGGATACATATTTATATTGTGATTCTATTTTTTAAATCTAGAATTCATATAGTTGCATTAAAAATTGCAGAACAGTGTAATATTTTGTTTAGATAAAACTAGATTTTGTAGTTTTTTTAAAGATAAGTTTAGATTTTGTAATTTGTTCTCACTCAATATCTGAGTGTGTTCATTTGTTTAACTACGTTATGAAAAAAATTAGTGTTTTTAATGAAATTTTAACAGCAGCAAGGAATCTGTGAAGTAGGAATAATTGGACTCCCGCTTCTCCGTGTGTCCTCATGCTTGCCTTTTGTCCTAAATAAGGATGGGGATGGTTAGGAGTTTACTGACATTGATAAATACTGATACTCTAACACAGGGGTGTGAGACTCCAGTCCTGGAGGGTCATGGTCCAGCATGTTTTGTTGATTTCCGTGCTCAGAAACACCTGGTTCACCTCACCAGTTCATTGTCAGGTTTAGTGGATGTGTTCAAGCAGCACGACCGACAAATGAGTTTTGCTGGTATTTGCAAGTGAGCCCATGGCAGCAAGACCTGATGTTTTTGTCTTATTGTTTAATCTACAAGGGAACATGTGGGCACATGATCTACAGAGCATTTCACATATACTACACATCACTTTATTAATTCTTTAACATCAACATCATAAGTTTAGTTTCTAATTATGGCAGGCAATATTGTCCATTACAATATAAACATTATTTGTGTGATTATATTTGAAAATCTCTTAAAGTTAAATATTATCATACATTTTTGATAAGTCAAACACAGACAACCATCAGTATCATAGTTTTAGGTTTTAAACCTGATAAAGGAACACAGGTACAGGGGCCGGATTGAAAACGAGCCTCTGGATGAACTTCAGGAAGTCTGAGGAACTGTTCCTCAAGACTACATTATAATACAAGAAAGTCTGGACCTGAGGGACCTACCAAAATAATTAGAAGAAATGAGGGATCAAGACTTTTGCACAGTTCTGTAAGTATGTAACAGCGATGTGTGAAAACGTATATGTATGCCCACACCAGTTTGTTTCTATAGTCATCCGCACTGGCTCTTAAAGCTCCACCCACACTGATTCATTATTTATGAAATTATTGCAAAGTTAAAAATACAAAACAAAAACAAAACATTAGCCATGATTTTCTTTTATTCTTGTCAAGTTGAAGAACTTAACATTACTACATCTTACATCCTACACTCAGTATTTTAACCAGTCCTTTCCCAGACTTAATATTTCAACAGTAATAAGAGTTTTGTACACTGATAAGGCATTTATGTCTTCATGGTTCTGTAGAATGTAGAACAGCTGGGGGACGCTCTACCAGCTTGAAGCCTTTCCTCAGTTCAACCAGGTGTGTCAAAGATGAGTTTCCCCAAGGACCATGCATTCAAACCCACTTCAAATCCAAAAGCCTTTTAGAGAGGTGAAGCTAGTGAAGACCACATGCTGGGGGTGTGATCCCCTAAAGCAGAGGTCAGGTCAGAGGTCAGGAAGGTCTAATCGGTCAGCATGTCGGCTCCTTCTCCTCCAGTGGCGTCACTGAGACTCAGGTCTTCCAGCATCTCAGCCAGAGAGATCCGAGGAGCTCCCTCTTCATCTGTGTCACTCTCCACAGGAATCTTGGAAACATCTGGAAGTACAAAGGGAACACATCCTTAATAGTGTTCAGTCAAATTTTCAGGAAAGGTGAAAGTAAAATAGACTGAATTATTATTAAAGCAATAGCTTTGCAAGTATAGGCTACTATTAAACTGGTAGAACTTTGTGTGAGATGCTTAAGGACAACAATAACAATAATCATAAACCATTTATGGAGCAATTGTATATTTAAAAAAGTGTTACTGGTTTATAAGACCAACAAGATCCTTCCTGGTAAATCTCTGAAAGCTGACTGTATTAGTATAATAGTATTGAACTCACCCCTGAAGATGTTGACATTCTTCCTCAATGCCTCATCCTCCTCAAGATCCTCCAAGAAGTCTTGGTATTGCCTAAAATCCAGCAAAAACCTTTAAAATATTTCACTTCCCACAACAAAAAGAATACTGGCTTAAATGAAAGTGGTCAAAATGTATTGGATACGTTTCTATTGACTAAATGAACTAATGTAAATACAACTGCAACAGGTTTTTACAGTTGGCAGCTGGTACTGAATCAAACTGGCTTTTACTGGAAAACAATACAAGTTTTCAGGCACAAAAAAACTTATGAAAAATGGAACATGAAAAAAAATTGTACAACATACAGGGACACATTTTCCCCACAAACAGCTTCCAGTTCATGCTGATGCCTCTTTACCTCTCATCATCCGAGTCCATTCCCTCTCGCTCTCTGTCCAGCTCCTTCAGCTTCCAGTTCCTGCGCTTTATCCTCTTGGTCCGGTCGTAACTCTTCTTAATCAGGACCTGAATACACAGAGAAAATAAAAACAGAAAAATTAAAGGCCTTGAATAGAAACACATACTGGACTGCCCAGAAGTCCTGTGAAACCCATCATTTCCTCCGCTTCTGCTGAGTCAGACTGTCCTGTATTTTAATATATTCTTGAGGAACAGTTCTCCAGGTGGTGCTGAATGCTGAGGGGTTAGAACTCCTTAACTAGCTGGATGGTAGAAGCTCCTCAAATGTAATTACTGCCATTTTGTTTTCTTTGAATTATAGTTCTGTAAAAACTGCATCATTTCTCTTTTGATGTTTTGCCATCTTCTTTAAAAGTTTTAAAGAACAAGATTTTTTTTTTTTCAAAAATTAGGAGAAATACTGTAAGCAGGTCTTAAAATATTAAGGCAAAGTTGTTTAGTTCAACTCTTGCACCTTTAAAAGGTAAAACCTAAGAAACCTAACTTTTTAGCAGGGCCTCTTTTTTTCCATAGCTGTATATACATTTGTATAAATTACAGTTTACAGAACACTTCATTATGCAAATGCACTTTGTTATTCAATCTCTTCTGTTTATGTGGCAATGAGCTTTCTGATCATATCTCGGATTGCTTTCCTTTTTGTTAAGTTACACAGATTTGTTTCCTGACATGCAGATTTGAATGTGCTGTCGCGGGTTTGCATGCGCTCTCTTTTGCAGTTTGTGAGTTGAGAAGCATGCTGCTTTGTTTTATAAGAGCCTTGAAAAATACCGTATGACCAGAAATAAGAATCACTGCAGTGCACCACTAGAGGGCAGTATAAAGTTACAAATGGGCGAGTAATCAATATAAAGAGGATCACTACTATTAAAGTGATACTCACCACATCAGGAACATGGTGTGGATTCATCTTGTTAAGAAACTCGTCGTTGATGTTTGCATTGGCAAAGTCGTACCTTAAATACAAGACAATAACTATATTTTTTAAAAAGCAACATGTCCCAGTAAAACGTTCAGTGAATATGTACCCTCATACACTTATATACATGTAAATACATGTGGAAGTGTGTTGTATAGGCAGAGGACCAAAAAAAGTCCTAAATCTTCATACCCCAACACCAGATCCCCAATGTTGAGTAGGTGGCCCAGGAATGTGCGGCAGTGATACTGCTGACTGGTGTCCATCTCTGAGGTCTTCTGAACCCACACTTCAGCCAGAGTGTGCTGTTAAACAAATACACACACACACCACTCATTAGCCGCATGATTCTGCTATGCAATTCTCAACATCTGTCCGACCAGGGGAAACGCCATTAACAAGTCTTTCAAAAAGGATAATGAGCATAATACCAAGCCATTAGGTTGACAGGTTCAAGACCATAATACAGCTAGTATTGATTTTCCTTTCCAGAAAAGATTGAGTTCATTCAGACTCAACAGCTGCTTTGATTTCATCAGTTCAGTAGCTGTTTTCAGCAGAGTCAAAATAAATACAAAGAACAGCAAACGCACCTGAAATACATTGATTCCATCAATTTTTTCCCTCTAGTTCAAGGACGAAAACATAATATGTATGGCTGAGTGTGTATCTATCTACATATATATCTATATCTCTATATCTATACACACACATTGTGTGTTATTTTTTTAAATATTTATTTAGTGGGCACATAAACCCCCGTATATTACAGCACAAAGACCATACACACAAAAAACTGTCACAATAGGTGACCACACAGCTGCCCCAAATATTAATTAATAAATGTATTCAGAATCATAATCAAGCAAAACTCAACTCATTATTACTACCACCTCTAGTACTGGGCTTGACCAACCAGGGTTAGGTTTGTAAATACTAAGACTGTACATTGTGTATTTTAATTGGACCCACAGCCAAGCATTTTATTTCTTCTGGATTTTGGCAATAACACGTGAACAAAATTGGAAAATGAACGAGAGGATCACTTTACTAAGACGAATAATTTTATGAATGTTTTGTAGTCACAATGTTATGCGTTTGTGGATATATTAAGGGTTAAACCATGGACGCTGGAACCATTATACCACCGGATATTTTCAGGCATTTGTCCGAATAACGTATTCGTAAAAAACGCCTTATTTGTGCCTTTCTGAATACAGTATTGGGATTCGGCTCCACCCCTACCATGTGTATATGGTTGAAATGAAAATAAAACCAAATTGACTTGAGTATACCTTCTCGTCCTTGTCCTAAAGAGGAAGTCGTGTCAGTAAAAGTAATCCTATTGGACCAGAGTACTTACCCTGTTGGATCTCAGACCGGCTCCTGCTCCTAATTTCTGGTCCCTGATGATATCGATGTCCATGATGATGAACTCCTCCAGTTGCCGTGGGCTGTACAGGCTGTTGAAGGGGTTGCGCCAGTAAGTGTTGGCATCAACTTCTGCGACTGCAAGAAAAATGCACAAAATCATGAGCTACAAAACTTACTCTTTTGTTACTTAACACCAGGAAAAAAGACCATGTGGACATGATGTAGCAGAGATATGTTAAGAATAGCAAAGATAAAGATCTCATGATATCTAATGCATCTAAACATATTCAGAATATGTTCGCAAACCAGAGATATTACGGCAAAATGGTCAAAACGACCATTACCTTAATACTTGGGTCAGTATGCCTTTGTGATCTGACCTCATGTGTACAACTAGAGGAAATAAATACTTGGTTTGAAGATCGAATAAAACTTTTAATAAAAACTAGGGACCTATGACATCTCATTAAAAAACAAACAACAAAAAAAAAGATTTATTATAATATAATGCAATTTCCTCGGGGATCAATACAGGTTTCCGATTCTGATCATTTCATCTTATTGATTGATTGATTGTCCTGTGGTGATGTTTGTCGTTTGACTATGTCAGTCCAATTAAACCTTTATCATTCACCTGGGGATCCTTGATAGGAAAGAAAACAACTACTTTTCAAATTTTAATGAATTACGGAAGAAAAAAAAAGGACATGAAAAAATAAACACCAACAAAAAACACCAACAATGTTCTTTGTTCATGTTCATGCAGGATCATCTGCTGCATGTGGATATGAATGCATTTTATTGCCTCCCTTAAGGAAGCCTTTAAAAAAAAAAAAAAACACACTAATATTTTTAAAAGATCTGCAGCCAAACAGGTGTTGCCCATGTGAGAACGCAGAGCGACTGTTTCAGCTTTCATGCGAATATGAACCAAAAAAAAGTCATATCTATTTTCACTGGATTCATATTTTTAATTCAAACTCCCTTTTGGAGAATTGAGAACGATCTGTGGGTAATTTGCATGACAACGCACTTATTACACTTTCCTGCTGTTCTCTCTTCATAAAGCACAGTTAATACATTTAATGACATTTCAAAGACCTCCAGGCTTTTCATCCAGAAAATATTCATCTGGTTTGTTCCTTTTCAGTAGAGATCCCCCCCAATAAAAACTCTTGATTAATAAATTCATCCGCGAAATCAATGGTACATATGATCGTTCATAAAATGCTTGTAGGAACAGCACATTTAATTAACTGGTCTTGAGCCAAGCCTTTCCTAACCAGCTGGACGTGTCACTGGAGCAGGTGCTGTGTGTTCAGAGGTGCCACCAGTCCTTACCCTGCAGGGTGTTCGGGTCAATGAGGTGGATGGTGCTGGTCACCTGCACGCACACACACACCTGGCCCATGTTCCCCAGACTCTGGGCCAGACGAGGTGACAGACACACCACATTGTCCTGTGAAACACACATATTTTGGTATTAGTATATTTGTGAGGAGATTCCATTAACCTGTGTGCAATCCTTTATCTCAATAATACATCAACAACTAAAACACATGAGGACCAGCAAAACGTTCCCACTTCGACATATTTCCGGTCTTGCTATCACAATGATGATGTTTGGTCCTAGCAAACAGATACATTCCATGAACAAAACCCCTTACTGGACCCCTTACTTCCCACGAAGGGCAATCTTAAGGCTTCAGCAGACCAAGAGCTAATTTTGTGGACCCAGTTTGTGGAATAACCTTTTCTATTCCAGCATGACTGTGACCCAGTGCACAAAGCTCAATAAAGACATGACTGGATGATTTCTTTGTGGAAGAACTTGACTGGCCTACACAGAGCCCGGACCTCAACCCCTATCCAGCACCTTTGGGATGAATGGAACGGAGATTGTGATCCAGACCTTCTCATTCAACATCAGTGTCTGACCTCTTTAATGTCATACAGAAAAAAACGGACACAAATTCCCACAGAATCTCCAAAATCTTGTGGAAATCTTTCCAAGAAGATTGGAAGCTGTTACAGCTGCAAGTTTAGACCAACATAATATAAAAGTCTCTGGATTTGAATGCAATGTCATTACAGTCCCTGTTGGTGTAAGGGTTGAGCATCCCAATACTTTTGTCCATAGTGCAAATACATACGGTCACAGAAATAAAAACAACAAAGATTTATTTGCACATCATTCAAATTAGACATTGTTGTGTAGTGTGCAGGGAGTATCCTCAAATATCAACAATAGACTTAAATCCAGTCATTTTTTGAGTATGGTGCTGGACTTCTATTATTTTTTAGAGCCTTCAAAGAAGCTTGTGAAGCGGTATTAACAATCTTATCAGCTTTCAGGGTGTGATTTGGTAGAACATACAGTACGGTGCTAAAATCTTGAGCCTACCCTCATTTCCTTTTGCCTTGAAAAGATCCAGACTTCCTCATATCTTTAATGTAACCTCTAGGAACAGTTCTCCAGGTTTCCTGAATGACTTTCAAAGTCTCTCACTTCCAGTCCAGTCCCTGAACCGGACCAGTTTCTGAGGAATCTTTCTGTTGGTTAAGACACAGTGACCTACCTATGAATCATTCAAGCAGAACAAAGAGCATCTAACCTAAACCAGTGAAGAACCAGAAGCAGATGATTCCAGATGATCAGGTGGCACGTCACAGCAAGTCACAGTAAAACAATTAATCCACTTTAATTCATTTGATCTCCTCAAAATGTCCAAGAAAAGACAGTCGGACAGACATAACATCGTGTTTTTGCCCCAACAAGGTGATTCAAAGCAAACAAAAATAACTGAGGATGGATCAAGGTTTTGGACAGTATTATATATGCAAAAAGAAAATCACTACATTTGACTGCATTTATTCCACATGTTCTAGTCCCGCATCAGTGGTCAAATTCTCACTACACAACCACTTATATCAGAATATTTCTGCTCTGAATTAGTTTAAATGCACACTGACTATTCAACCCAACATTTAGGCACCGTCTCAGACTCTAAAACCTCTAATATTAACACAAAAACACATTTATTTGTACCTTTTATGTCATTAAAATGTGTAAAAGCCAACTTTGCAACTGCAAAAGACCCACAGGAACCCTTTAATGACGCTTCCTCCTCTACTTTGAAGCCTCCATTCTGCAAACACTCCGATAAGCTTTTGTAATGTGTCGTACCTTACAGATGGGAACGATCTCCACCGAGAAGGTGCTTTTGTAGTTGTAGCTGTTTGAGTGCACGTCATGAGAGATGAGACGTTGGGAAGCCTTTGATCTTCAGAACAGAGATTTGAAAGAAAATCAGCTTGTTTTATAAATCAACAAAATGCAGCAGAAAAATGTGACCTGAAATAGAGAGGGAGGGTGAAAACGAGCAGGATTTATAACAGAGCTCTAAATTCTGATTAAATGCACATGTGGCGTGATAATCCACTGCATCAGGTGAGCACTAATTCATCTCCAACTCACAGTCCCTGACACATTTTTGAGGGGGAACAGACAGAGCTTGCAAAATGAGGCATCGTACCTGCAGGGGACGGCGCACTGGAGAAAATCCACCATCCTCTGTGCGTGCTGCTTGGTGCTGTAGTAGAAATCGATGCCCTCTAAAAGAAATGAAAAGAAACGAGAAATAAAAAAAGAAGCTGTTAAAAATAGAACTCCAAATCATCCAGATCTGCCAAGTTTCCAACAAGGTTCTCCTCCAGACGAAGGCGTCCACACATCATGCATTTTAAACCTTGAAGTGCCCTTCGACATCAGGCCCTGTTTTGTGCTGATTAAGGGCAGAGTTTCTTTCTTTCTACTGGCCCAGATCAGAGGAAACTGCTGGAAGGACTGTTCAGGAGATCTGGAATACCAAGCTGGCCTTAAAGGCACAGTTGAGCCCAAGCAAACTAACAGCTTGCTGTTAGACCCAATATCAATATAAGTTATTGATATAAACATTACACGTTAGCAGGAATGGGCATGGAAAACTGGTTTTAAACTAGTCCCAGTTCCAGACAGGTTAATACTGGAATCTGGTGAATCTCCTGAAGAAATGCACATGCATTTATATTATACACACACTAATATTTATATATAGACTAATAATTTAGGCCAAATACTCAACATTATTTCACACACAGTTTCTTATCCTTATATGAGATGAATTTTAATGGAAGTTTGTGCAGTTTTAGTCCAATAAGTTTCTGAATCGTGGATGTTTTGTGTTTTTTGAAAAAACTATGCCTCATCATTTTTGTCACGCAAAATGTAAACCTCATGATTAGTGATGTATGGAGAACTGATACTAAACTTTTTTCTCACTGGTCAGTACTGAAATCTGGGGAATCTCCTGTTCAGACGGTGCTGCTGTCTATGTTTCTGCAGCATTAATACATTCCAACAGCTGCATTTTCAAGGAATTGATGCTGAATTGGATTAGGGAGGGACAGTGCAGTACTCTGATCTTCACCAACACACTTTTTTTTTAACAGAAAATTTGTAGTGACACTCCTCCATCTTTATATTGATCATTTAGGTCCTAATTTCTCCATATAATCCTGCTGAATTTGTTCATGTCTTTTTTTGCAATAATTTATGGACATCAGTAAGAGTATCAAAAAATCTGAGTATCTCCTATAAGTATCAGTATCAATACAATCACAATCACACCCATCCCTACTAATCAAGAAGCCTTAATGATACAAATGTAAAATGGAATTTGGACAGTCAATAAGCAGTCAAGACTAAATAACTGCCGAATCTATTCACTTATTTATTTTTTCTGCCCCAAATCATGGGGAGGAGGATCAATAAAATATCGTGAAGTGTCGGTACTGCTGTATCAGTATTGATGTTGGCATCAGAACGATCCATCCTTAAGGTTCTCATTCCTACTCTTCAGATGTGATTAGAGCAGAAATAGGAGAAGAATATATCATACCATGGATTTCTTTGATGCGAAGGGTGTTTTGATGCACCTTGTGTTTCAGGATCATCTGCTCCAAGTAGTAAAAGGTCTTCTTGTGAACAGTCTAAACACACACACACAAATACACACATTATATAAGCTGTTTACTTGCAAAAACACCTCGGTCAGCAATGAGTGCACATTCAATTAGCAGCACAAAAGGTTGTCTCAAGACTTTTGGACATTTAATCCTCTGCAATATTCCTTGGACAGACTGTGAGGAAACTGATGCTTATGCATTAATTTCAATCACATTTAGGGAAGTACGGAATATTATTCTGGGCAAACGTATGATGCTCTATTAAATTCCAGCAGGTCCCTCACCTTCTGTCTGACTTGCACAACTGCCTTCCAGTAGTCTTTGGCTTCTACTCGATGACAGTCATCACACATCTGTGACTGCATGACGTACTCCACCACAAAGACCTGCTGCAGGATCGCCCCATTCATCACCTACAGAGAGCAGACAGTGAGCTCACGGAACCGTCAAACTCTGCTTCAGTTGGCCTAACAACAGGGCTGCATGAACGGCCAAATATCAGTATTGCAATTATACAGAAACAACAGCGCAGTTATGATTCTTTTCAATATATTATAGAGTTTGCATCACCACTTAATCAAATTTAAAAGGCTTGGAATTTTGTTTATTAGTGATGCCACGATTGATTGGCCAAATATCCGTATTGGCCAGCAATCAGACTTTATGACTCAATCGGTACTCCTTAAAGTTAGCTGATCTTAGGAACCAAACACAATTGATGATATCAATGTGCAAGGACTAGGAATGGGTACCGAAACCCCCCGTGCCTAAAAGACTGCAGTAATGATAAGCTGCTGTCAGTACTGGAGAAAAAATAAACAACAACACAAGAGCACACACACATTAGACATGGGACGATAACTGGTTTCAAGGTATACCACGGTTTTAAAAAGTCAAGGTATCAAAACCGCAAAAAAAAGTTATACCGTTCCTACGATATGTGCAGTGTTTGTGTCG
>JBBMFX010507879.1:0-16753 GCA_037832545.1 Rhabdalestes septentrionalis
GATCATGTTATGTTTGGTTGTTCGTTTGGGGAGCACGAGTCCTCTGACTTGTAACCTATGTTTTGTATGTCTTCTGTATAGTACTCTGCGGTTCTGTATGTTCCTGTCTGTATGGCCTGTCAGTCCTGTGAGCTTTGTAAACCTGTTTGATGTCCTGTTTTACTGTTTATTAAAGTTCTGTCCCTGCATCCTGTGGTGTCTTCCCCCCACCTTTCTTTTGGGTACACCATACCGTGACACTATCTTACTTCTATAATGGGAATCATAAGCCTCCTCACAGTCTTTTGCCCGAAATAGCTGTGGACTTAATATATTATACTCTGTCTATATGTAAGTGGTGGAGGTCAAGTATGATGCTATTACACTCAATACATTTGCTTATTTCACCTCTTACACCTTTATGGTCCATAGGAAGATCCACTCAATCTATTACAAACTCCTATACCCAAGACTAAGACTCTTATAACATGAAATATCTCAATAAGGCATTGGCATTGTATTCAGTGTAGTTGTTAAAGACCATGTTTAATGAGGTAAAAAGCCCAAGATGTTAAAAGGTTCACTTAAATATAATTTTTTTAGCAGTATAATTACGTACTTTAAGGATGAGTAACTGAATAATAACCCTACAGTATTAGGGGTTTCAGTACAGTGCTCAACTCTGGAAGGCAAAATGTCATCATGGAGCAATTCAAAGCTTCATGCTAATTATACCACAGCAATGAAAAACCTAAAGAATTTCACTGTTTCCTTAAAATCTTGAATTCATTCTTATCCCTGCTTTCACAAGCATATCAGTTAGGGAAATAATAAAGAATTAAATATGTAAACATGCAGTGGTATATATGTCTAAGCCAGTTTGCAAGGTGGTGGATCCCCTTGAGGGGAAATCTGATGGAGGAAAGGGGAAGTGCTGTAAATAAAGCATGATCTGTGATCTCTGAGTGACGCTGTTCAGCTACACACTGCAAACACACAGGACAAGATAACAGGTAACAACAGGAGAAAAGAGAGAGTATGAGAGAGAGTGAGAGAGAGTCTTGATTAGAAAGTGTCTGGTTGTAGGGTTGGGGGCAATGATGAATGTGGGTTATGTTGGGGCTGAAAGCACTCTGACAGGGTCCATTTAAAGCCCCCTTTTCTTCTTGGAGCAGCAGACAAAGGGCAGCCATCTGTCAAGATGCCTCACACTGCAATCTTCCAGCTATCGGAAATGGTGCTGCAGAGAGAAAGGCCTGACAGCTCAGTGTTAAACCAGCATTAGTATTCAGAGTGCACAGAGACCAAAAGGGAGAGAGAAGCAGAGAGAGAGTGTAGTGTGGATGTGTGTGTAAGGGAAAGTCATAGTCCCGTATCCTGCTGACATTACAAGCTGACTTCACACACAAAATATTCAAAAGTGGCTCTTTTGTGAGAACACTCCTGCCCTGTCCACTTAGCCTCCGGGGAGACAAATACTTGGCGTTATGTTGTCTTTGTTCCAAAGGCTTATTAAACTGCACATTTCAGTTTCAAGCAGCTGAAAGGCAGGATTGACAGTACAATTCTGCTTCAAACGGTAACTCCAAGGTGCATGTCCCCAGCCGAGGAGATTACTGGTGCATTACGCTTGGTGTTAAAGATGGAACTAGATGTTGCGTGATGCCAGTTTTCATTCTAATGAAGGTTGTGAGTTCAAATCTCATGACTGACTGGTAAGCCTTGGCTGTGACTTTGAGCCATGATGCCCACAGATACTTTTTTCAGATACTTTTATTTTGATATGTGTGTATGGGTATGTCTGTGTCCACAGTCACGGTTAGCTGTCTTGTGTTTAGTTTTTGTGGTATATGATTGGTTTGTGTCTGAGTGTGTTTTTTATTGAAGTTGCAAGTGTGTCTGTATTTATTTGCTGGTCAACCCATATATTGACCCTCACATTACCCACTCCTCATGTGTCTCTTGTTTAAGGGTGTTAAGCCCCATTTTGAGACGGCACATGACCTTGGCCATTGAGGTTTAAATTCAGCATTCTGGGGATTAGTGTGTCCTCATTAATAGTCTTAAAGAGTCTCCACATCTTTAAATCAGGTGCTGTTGGCGCAGTGTGGCTTGGGAATATGCTTAATATAGTTCCACTGTCTCGTTTGAAAGAGACTGCTCTGACCATGATTAATGACTTTAGATGGACAAAAATGACAGTAATGATTAATCTTCCTTTTTTTTTTCACAAATGGTCTTCCTCATGTTCCAGAGCAGACTTCTATGAGTCCACCTCAAAGCTAGCACATGTGATATAGAGGAAAGTGTGTGTAAAGTTACTAATACTAGCTGTACGTATTAATTTTCTGTCCACTAATGATTTTTTCTTTTTCAGTTTTCTGGATCCCACAGAAGCAACAGGGATGAGGTAAGTGCTTTTCAATTTACACTCATTTATTCAGGTACTCAGTGTTAAAGGCCAACACACTTTCTTTTGGTTAACGTCCCCCCGGTTCATCCTTTCCCAACAAATGTGGAGACAAACACTCAGGTAAGACATTCTCACATCTGAATTCGTAATCACAGGTAAATAAATGCCACACCATTCTGGATACATAGGTAAGTGAATTACACAATATTCTCCCACACCACTACACTCAACCTGAGGAGAGAGAGAGAGAGACATTGAGTGGTAAATAACTGAAAAATAAGTAGGGTTTGCAGACTACTGCCAGTCATTAGGCAAAAAATTAAAATAAAACATGACGATCTGGGAAGAAAAGGGGAAAAAATCTCTGTATCCTCTGCCTCCACCAAAAAGGTGCCATTCCCCAGGGTTTCTCATCCCCCCATAACATAACCATGAACCTACAATCATGGGGAAAAGAATGGGCAGATGCCACATGACTTGTCATGTCCCAATCAATCATGCCAGTGTCTCATTCTGCACCAAGACTAAAGATTCCCTGAAATCAATGGGTTTCCCCAAAGCCTGTTCAAAATAAGAGTACTGGGGAAAAAATCCACAGTGAAGATGGCACTAATTCCATAACCAATGTCAATATGATTTATTTCCTAAAGAGGATTACAAATATTGTAGGCCACAAATAACAATAAGACAGAGCAGCTATGAGAATTAGAAGCTATAAATGTAACTATACTGCAGTTATAGTTACCCCCCCACACTTTTTGCACAGGGTTATGTTTCAAGAGCACCCATTTATAGTGGAAAAACAAGTTGTTGTGATGTGGTTAAAAAATACCCAAAAAATGCTTTTGCTCACCCCTTCGTTTCCAATCAGGTTAAGAAACCACGGAGACGATGGGTTTCGCGAAACTTCCAGATCAGGTTCTCCAATCGCTTCACCCAGATAAGCTCCAGCACACTTGACTCTGACTCGTTCTGGGAAGCAAGTCTCATGTCAGTCCAGCAGGTACCTCCCTCTTGTGAGGCCCTGGCTCTCACCCTGGCACCTGCTCTTGAGGACCCAGTTCCAGCTGTGGCTCATGCCACCTTGGTGTGGCTGTGCCGCCCCCCCTCACCGACTCTTTGGCAGGGTCTTGGACCTTCTGGCGCTCCGGGGGCACGTCTTTTGGGGCGAGGGTGTCTGTGGAGCACCAGAATATTAGCCCAATTATTTTTTGGGAGGGCGCTATAGGGGGGAGGGAAACCCTGAGGAGGGACACGACACAGGGGGGCCAGCCCTAGTCCTGAGTGGAGCCCCTTTTTGTTTCCTGCTGCCTTCTTGGTGTGGATCTGTCACATCCCCAGTCAGCAGCTACTAGAGGCTGCTGCTGCCTAAGCCTTAAAGGTTTTTTTTTTTTGTTGACTGGGGGTGTGGTTTCATCCCTGAGACTTTTGTATTTATGATTTACTAACAGGAGTTTAGTCTGAGTTTAAAAGCCTTTTTTTCCCCATAGTTGTCCGATCTCGCTCACTTCTGGTTTAGGTTTCTCCTCTTCTGTTTGTATTTTGGCCATTGTGCTGTTTATTTTCCATTATTATCAATGAAGAAAGCCAGAAAGCATGGAAGTCTGTGTTTGTGCCTCCTGCATGAATGAACCAAGCCCGTACGTGAAAGTGCATTGAATACAGTTACAATTCATATAAACAACTGCTAATTTATCTGATACGTTTGATGCAATGGTCCAATATGGAAGAACGCAAATGCAAATTGCAATGCCCAGACAACACACACAGAATGTTGTCACGCTACTGTGGTATTTAAAAAAAAGTAACAGATAACAAAGCAAATCTATAAACACTATTTACTGTATACCAAAAGACAAAACTAACAGTCATGTTATTCCATGTTATGTCACCGAACATGGAGAGTAGAGGAGCATGTGCTGCTCCTTCTGGAATGAATGAGTGATGTATAATAGATATATTATTGCAAATAAACAAATTCTACACCAGACTTAAACTGTTGGTCTGTGGCAAGTGTTTTTGGTGACATCCTTTTTGGTGACATCTTGCTGAGATTTGGTTGCTGCTACAGCTCTCATTTTGTTGCACTAAAATTTTAAGTTTTGTCATTGTTAAGAATGCTTATGTGTTGTGATTCACATTCAGTTGGCTGGAGTATGTTTCTGGCCTAAGACAAGGGGTCTAGCCTTAAATGAATGGTTCAGCCAGTTATATTAATGTTGCCAACAAAGAGGGAAATTGAATAGACACCAACTCACAATATTCAAATCAATATTAATGCTAGCATTATGCTCCTGTGATTGATATATGAAATGCTTTCAGAAAAAAGGTATTGCACCTGATAAATACTATCTTTTTTAATCCATAAATGGAATTCCAACTCCACTATCATAGAGATGCCTGCCCCTGTTGGATTCTGTGCCCCACTGGCATGGACCCATCCAAAATGGTCTGTATATGCAGCTTGTAGTATTCACCCACAAATATAATTTTTCCTAGGGCCCAGGAAAGACACTGAACTTCAGTGCCCATTATCTCTGTTCTTGCTTAAATGTAGTTTCCACTGGACCTAACTCTGAATTCACTTCACTGACACCTAATACCAGTTAGCCTTCAGCCACAGAGAGGCAAGATGAGTTATTATAGCTGTGTCTATCTCCTCTCTTCCCCTATGCTCCTATTCACCATACTCCATAACTGTTGATGTCCTGTCAAGGCACCCTTGCCTGAAATTACAAACATTTTCTTTTGGACAATCAATGCTCTCCTTTTGTCCCCTGATGGCATGGCGATGAAGCTTCTCATTGCTCATTTATATATTTATGCTGCCACCAGTGAAAGCTTCCATGCTGCTCTGTTGAAGTGCACACAAGTTTATTTTTTGCACACAATGAATTTTTGAAATGATGACCTATATCGATGAACCACAGGCGATCATGCTGTAGGCATGGCCTCCAGCAGAGAACATGCATTTTCTGGCCTCTCACCCAAACTTTGAAGTCCAACTCTTCTGTCCAGAATGCACCAATACTGTTAATACTCATATCAAACTAATGGATGTCTCTGACCTTCAGGCAGAAACAGTGATATGTAATATGGCATTATTTTGCTGAATGAAGCATGGACCCATACTTGCAGCCCACTGCCGAGTTATCGCAAAACTGCCTTAATTCAATTCAAATCAATTTAATCATCTGCACCCCCCCCCCCATCCCCTATCAGTTTAGTCTGCTGTTTTGAACACATGCCCATTATCAAACCCATGTTCCCAAAGGCTCCCTGTGTGTTTGGCCTTCACAATTACTGTGTTCTAATGATACAAGATTCAAAGAGATTCAAAATTCAAAGCCTTTATTGTCATGTGTACAAAAGAAATTGCATTTCTCTGTGCAATTAAATTCTTTTTTTGCTGTACACAAACAAATGCCGAGTCAAAAGTAAATAAGTAAAAGTAAGATTAAATTAAAGATTAAAGACTAATATTAAAATATATTAATATTACAAAGAACGATTTAAAGAAAAATACATTAATTAATTAAAGGATAAGTAAAGACTAAGTGTGTCAAATATCAATTGTGTGTTTACAATGAAGGAATGTGCAAAGGAGCAGAAAATTATGAAGCAGATTTGCAAAGGAGCTTAATATACAAAGTGACCTAATGTGCAAAATAACAGTATGAGGTAGGTCAGCTCTTCAGGAGTCTGATGGCAGTGGGGAAGCAGGGTTTTTTGAGTCGGGAGGTTCTTGATCTCCCACTTCTGAACCTTCGTCTCGAAGGCAGGATTGTGAACAGTCCATGTTGAAGATGTGTGGGGTCTTTGAGAATGGAGGCGACTCTCCTATGGACTCTGCGCTGGTAGCTCTTCAGGGAGGGCAGCGGAGTCCTGATGATTTTCTCCGCAGTTGTTATCACTCTCTGCAGGCGTTTTCGGTCCACAGCATTGGTTGAGAACACAACCCTGTGGGACCCAGTGTTTGTGGTGATGCTGGCTGAAATCCTGTTGCCAATCCAAACAGATTGAGGCCTGCCAGTCAAAAAGTCCAGGAGCCAGTCACAGAGAATGGGGTGCAGGCCGAGTGTGGTCAGTTTATGGGTGAATTTGTGGGGTCTGACCATGTTGAAGGCAGAGCTGTAGTCAACAAAGAGAACCCTCAAATAGGAGTCTTTGTTTTCCAGGTGGGAGAGGGAGTAGTGAAGGGCAGCCGTAATGGCATCTGATGTGGATCTGTTGGCCCGATAGGCATACTGCAGGGGATCCAAAGTGTCTGGGATGTAGGCAAGCACCTCTTTCAAAACACTTTGCAATGATAAGAGTGAGTGCAACTGGTCTGTAGTCATTCAGGCAAGTGACTGGGATTTCTTGGGGAGGGGGACAATGGTTGTAGTTTTGAAGCATGTGGGAACGATGCTCTGGCTGAGGGAAAGATTAAAGATAGAGGTGAGAACCTCAGCCAGCTCGTTAGCACATGCTTTAAGGGCTTGCCCAGGGATGTTGTCTGGTCCTGCTGCCTTGCGAGGGTTGATCTTTTTCAGGGCTTTGTGTACTTATTCTGCTGAAACTGCTGCTGCGTTGGAGGGTTGGGATATCTGGGGGTTCTGGAGGGTCTGGGGCTTCTGGAGGGTCTGGGAGTTCTGGAGGGTCTGGGAGGTCTGGGAGTTCTGGAGGGTCTGGGAGTTCTGAAGGGTCTGGGAGTTCTGGAGGGTCTGGGAGGTCTGGGAGTTCTGAAGGGTCTGGGAGTTCTGGAGGGTCTGGGAGTTCTGGAGGGTGTCAAAGCGGGTGTAAAATATGTTACGGCAATTCCCCCGTAAGGCAGATCAAATCGGCCAGGTGTCAGAGATTCACAGAATGAACAAACAGAGTCTTTTTCTTTGCTCAAAATAATCAAATCCGAGATTTAATTGCATTCTGACAGAATGGAGAAACAGAAAGGAAAAACAGAACATAGAGACCCTCAGTCACCTACGTCTATCAAAATCTATTCTGCTCTGAGGTAATAAGATTTCCCCCCAACATCTTATACCAAGATTCACGAATGATTTGGCCTTGCTTACCGACTTCATCGGAGTTACTCTTGTCTAAACATACATTGTTATGAACAAATAAGAAGTCTCGTTGCTAGGCAACCAAGCTAAGTGTCCCTGAGTCAAACCAAAGTGTTAGAACATCTAATCATCTAAGCTAAACAACATATGTGCTGTTTCTAAACTAATTTCAATACTTACTTTAATACCTACATAAATCACAAATAATCAAAACAGTGAATCAAATAGATACAGAGTAAAACTGAATCATTCACAAAGAAAGAAATGAATCACATAAAAAGAATAAATGTATCACAAAAGAATAAATACTGATTTTTCCTCATCAAACATGTTGAGATCATCCAGCAGACTGCCTGCAGAGCTGATGGTGCTGTTGGTGGCCCTGTAGTCTGAGATATGCTGCAGACCTTGCCACTTTCGCACAGGGTCAGCAGAAGAAAAGAAGCCATCCAGCTTCTCTCTGTACTGCCTCTTGGCCGCTGTGATGGCTTTCCTCAATCCGTACTTCGCAGCTTTGTACTCTGTCTTGTTGCCTGATCTGAAAGTAAGGGAGCGAATACACAGCATGAGTCGTACCTGACTGCTGATCCAGGGATTCTGGTTGGGGAACTTCCTTATTTGTGTGGTGGGCACAAAATTGTCAACACAGGTGCTGATGTACCCAGTCACATACTCAATCCATCAGTTACATCTGTTAAAGTCACCAGCAACAATAAAAACAGCATCTAAATAGATGTCTCTAATGCGCTGATGATGTCATGTAGTTTGCAGAGTGTCTCTGTTGGAGTTAGCTCGCGGTGCAATGTAAACAATGGCCAAGAACACCGCCGAGAACTCTCGTGGTAAGTAGTACGGGTGGCATTTCAGCCTTAAAAACTCCACGTCTGGCAAACAGTACTTGTGGACATTCTGTACGTCTCTACACCACGAGTTGTTAATAAATGCACACACACCTTCCCGGTTGTCGTACAGGAGGCTGCCTAACATGAATCTCCTGA
Source organism: Rhabdalestes septentrionalis (assembly GCA_037832545.1). NCBI lineage: Eukaryota > Metazoa > Chordata > Actinopteri > Characiformes > Alestidae > Rhabdalestes > Rhabdalestes septentrionalis. Next base: position 8,436 of record JBBMFX010507879.1, read on the forward strand.
AACAGAAGAATAGAAGGACTCCCACTCATTGCTAATTCCCTCCCAAGAGATTAAGAGAGAGAAAGAAGGACTAATGAGTTCTGGACCTTAAAAATTCAGATTAGACATTATTGAAAACACTCATTGGCCATTTTCTTAGACAAAAAAAACTACTTTGTAGATCCCCCTATCCAGTGTCAGGTTAGAGTCCAGGACTTCAGCCAAATGCATCCTGTTGACAGATTTCAGATTTCAAGTGTTATTTTAAAGCTTATTTTCAGAATGCATCAAACTTTTGTGCAGCGATAAAAGTATAACATGGTAGATCAGAAAGCACTGAATTTAAACAGCACTATGTTTTAGCAAGTGTGCAAGCTCTTTCAGAGCCAAATTCAGATCAGCATGCACTGTAACTTCTCCAGGAGCAGATATTTCATTTTTACAGTGTTCTTCAAGTTCAACATTTTATGTGTTGAATACTTAAAATAATTTATAAATAATATGTTGGCACAGATACTGGCTATCCAGTATTTTAATATTGTCTAATCTGGCCTTCTTTGAAAAAGACTTGGACATCTCTGCTGTAGTCCATCTGCTGTGTCACAGTTTGGGTTAACCTCTAGGACACAGGCTCCCAACCCTGGTCCTGGAGCATTCCCTGCCCTGTACATTTAGATTTTTCCTGCTCTAACACACCCACTTTAACTAAAGACAACACTAAACCCTAAAATGTGCACAGCAAGGGCCTCAATGCTTTGTCAGTTGGTCGTGACTGGATATTTTAAGTGGTGGATTGTAGGAGTGACACTGATGTGTTTAAAACCTACCTGCACTCATACCAGTACCACATAATGTAATGCCACTACTGTGACATTGTAACTGCTGGGCATTTTGAGTCCCTTAATGTGGTCAGTAATATTTCAAAGCGTACCATAAGATGGAAACAAAAACATGCTGACATTTCCAAAAATAGTTGTACTCAGCCTACAACAGTTTAGTTTGACCCTTCATGCTCATTCAAGTTGTAAAGAAAGTTTTAGTTTGAACTTCTTTCTGAGTGACACCCAATAAAATGCAGCCAAGCACAGCAGAGCATATTTATATGTGTTCAGTTGAATCGCACTAGAGATCCAGTTTTTCCAGTTGGTGTGGTTAGTTTGGGCATGTGTGAATGCAACAATCGCACCTGAGTCCGCACCAAAAGCGGACCAAAAAGCATACCGGGACCTCTTTGAAGAGGTGGTCTCAGTGCACTTTCAAACGAACCATGGAGTGGTTAATTTTTTGGTGAGAACACAATCTGAACTAGAACAGACCCAACTGCAAAAAGTACTGCCCCTTTTTGCACTAATCCAACTGCCGTAGCCGCTTCAGCGACCTAGCCCCATGGTGGCTCGCCTACAAACCTGGAGCTGTGAGGAGGCACGGAACCTCATCCAAATTTGGTCCGATGACTATAATAGCAACCTTCAAAAACTCATAAGAACACAGCAATATTTTGCTTATTTAGCAAATAGCTCAGGTATAGGGGGTTTTGATAGATCAGAAGAACAGTGCAGGGTTAACAGCGCCAGCAGTATCCAAGTGCGGGAGACCCACATGTTAATTCTGACCAGTTGAAAAGCAGTTTTCCGGAAATACGTTCAATGGCAAATCTGGCTAACGAGTGATGTATATGTTGTCACATGACTGTATTTTGGTGCATTTCACCTGGTCCGGACCAGAGTACTCAAGTGTTGTGTGAAAAGGACCCAAAACCGCAGAAAAATGTATAATTTATTGCCCGTGGTCCGGACCAAATGAACCGAACCACATATGTGAAAGCACCCTTATTTTTAAAGACATAGTAATAAATACAGCCTATTTATTTCTACATATAAAAAAAAGGTCAAATAAATATTCATGTTTGGTTCAAAAACGCACAAAAATGTTGTGAGTGAAAAAGAGAAAAATGTCGTAGACAGGCTTTCTAAGATGCATTCTCTAAGATTCTATTGTAATGACCTTGAATGCAACACCAAGGGCTGGAAAGAAACACACAAACGAAACATTCATCAGTCAAATCTTATTAGACTTGTCATTTCTGACAAGGTCGTTCCCAAAAAAGATAAAGGACATTATTCCTAATGGGAAATACCATGCACACAATGACTCTAATTAGTCACAACATCCACAGCCTTTCTGCACAGATCGCATCATCTAGCCCTGTATCTTCAGTGGATCCTTTAAAAAGTGACTTCAGGTCTTGCAGCAAATAGTACATGGCATGGAGTTTTGGAACAAATGAATGAAGCAAGAGGCCTCCAGGGCCTTATGCCGATTTTCTTAGAGAGTTTGGACTTCTACTATCAGACCTTTTGGTAAACTCCAACAAAGTGTTGATAGCTGGAGATTTCAGCATTCATGTAGACGATTGTAACGACGCTTTAGCACTTGCATTTATGGATTTACTAAATTCCTTTGGGGTTAAGCAAAAATAAATGAGCACCTCACCGCTTAATTATATCCCATGGTATAGATGTCTCTAATATTAAGATTTTACCTCAAAGTCATGACATCACAGATCATCACCAAAATGCAGCCGCCAGATCCAGAAAATATGATCATATAACCCCAATATTTTCATCCCTGCACTGGCTACCTGTTCAGTCTACAATCAATTACAAAATAGTATTACTTACATGCAAGGCTTTAAATGGTTTAGCTCGCACATACCTAACCAATCTTCTGATATGCTACAATCCACCGCATTCCTTAAGATCTCCGGGCTCCTAGAAGTTCCCAGAATCTCAAAATCTACTTTAGGGGGTAGTGCTTTTTCATATTTAGCTCCACAGCTTTGGAACAGCCTACCAGCAAATGTTTAGGGCTCAGACACAGTTTCCCAGTTCAAAAGTAGACTCAAGACGCATTTCTTTAATCTGGCATGCATGTAACTCACCCCATAAACTCATACTCCAGTATTGGAGTAGTATTAGCATAGAGGCCACTATGCTAATTTCTTTCTATCTTTTCTTTATCTTTCTACACATCCTGAGGCATCTGATATCATGCCAGCTCCAGCTAACTAAGGCAAACCCTGTGAGGTCCTTAAGGCATCCAGAGAAGGACCAGCTCCAGCTAGACTCTGCTTCATGAGTGTCTTTCTTTCTTTCTGTCTTTTCTTTCTCTCTGGGTCGACCTGAGGAGGACGGGTTCCCCTTTTGAGTCTTGGTTCCTCCTGAGGTTTGTTCCTCCATCTGAGGGAGTATTTCCTCGTCTCTGTCGCCTTTGGCTTACTCACTAGGGGCTCTGACCTGGACTCTGTAAAGCTGCTTTGTGACAACCTGGTTGTAAAAAGCACTATAAAAATTTAATTTAACTGAATTTTACAATTTGAATTTTTTACAAAACTATCATTTAAACCAAACTTTTCTATATGACCCCAAGATCCCCTTTTGAAACCTGGAATGCTCTTCATTTTGAGCTTATTCATCTTTCACAAGTGCAAATGGAAGTCCCTAAAGATTATTTCAGGCAGAGATACAGGAAGTGCTGAGGAAGCTCTAGTTGCATTTTCTGAGTGCATGTGATCTGGAGAAAAAATGTCCCTCAAACATTCACTTTCTCTTTCTGCAGCTGTACCCTTCACAGGTGCCCAGTGTATTATTGTATCTAAATTGTGGAGTTTAAGTATCTAAATCATTCAAATACTCCTTCTTGGCCATTATAATTGTGTACCTTCTCTAACATTACTGGAATAGAAAATGCTGATATCTGGGACAAAAAAAGATAGGACTAGTTCTCAGTTTCATAAAATATTTTCATCAATTCTACAAGCAAGTCAGGCACCATATGAGATTATTTTGTTTAGTTTGTCATCTGTCATCTAGACACCTATGATTTCTGGAGTTTTAAGCAATGCACTTCAATATTCGGTGCTGTAATACAGCCAGTGACAGGAGCTCTCCACATTGCTGAAGCATCTGCTGAAGAGTGGCACTCTCCTCTCAGAGAGGAGATGAGTCAGCAGAATGACCTTATCTTTTCTCCTATCCTTTTATTTTCACCCCTCTCCTTTCCTCTTCACTCCCCCTACTCTTTCCCCTTTCAATCACTGGAAACAGGCCACTTTTGCCCAGGATTCTTTTTCAGGCAAAGTCTTGGCCATTCGCCAGGCCTGTTTCCTGTCCCTGGCCTACATGAGCAGACAGATATAGGTCCAAACGATCTAGCGTCACTAGGGGGAAGGACTAAGTGCCAGGATTTGGCAGGAACCTGATTCACTGTTTCAGCAAGACGTCATACTGTGCTGAAAAGGGCAAAATTATTAAAGGATATGTACTCAGCCAGGGAACGACACTAGATAGAAATAATGAGCACTCAGTGACAGCACATTCTGATGCAATAAGGAAATTCACTTAAAACAAGTTCTAGAGAACAGAAAACAGCCTGCCCAGTCATTAGGGAATACCGTTACCAAGGAGGGGTATACTTATTTTGCAATAATGTTTAGGTTGGTAGTATATGTCAAAGAACATCCACCATGGGCAGCAAAGCTCCATGAGCACTAGCAGGACACTGCCCAGAGCATCGCACCATATCTACTGGCTTTCCTTCCTCTCATAGTGCATCTTGGTGCCAACTCTTCCTCAGGAAAATGACTAGCACATGCACGGCCGTCCACTTAAGCACAAAATGTCACTTTACCTACATGTAAAGCTTTACGGTTCAGTTGCTCACATTCCCATTTTAGGGACTTTCAGGAGAGGACATGAGTAAATTTGGGCATTCTGACCAAACTGCAACTTTTCAGCCACATACTGTAAGTAGCAAGCTTTGTCACAATGATTACATAATTTCCAGATCACAAATATGGAGGTATCTCAGTGGGTAGGATACTTGCCTCTGGACCATTAGGTCCTGGGTTCAAATCTCACCTCCAGCACCACCACTGGGTCCCTGAGCAAGACACTTAACCCCAAGTTGTTCCAGGGAGACTGTCCACTGTAGTTAGGAATGGAAGTTGCTTTGGATAAAGGCGTCTGCTAAATGCCGTAAATGTAAAAAGGCATCCGCTAAATGCCGTAAAATGTAATTGTCTTATAACATGCTTAGAGTAAATTTATTTTTAGCTGTTGGCTAAGTAGCTATCGTATTTAGCCTGCATGTTAGTTTCCACAGTTTCAGTAGGAACCTATAATATGTATATAAGAATTAACCCTTAGCTACAACTGATCATGACTGTGAAAGGCCTGGTGTCAACCAGTGTTTTGTAAACCTCCCCCATAAACAAAGGGTGCTGAAATCAGCAGAAATATTTACAGGGGAAAAAAGACCTACATTTTAATTCATTTGGGGTGGGTGACTAATCATGGCAATGTGTTTAATGGATCCCTGCTCTCTTAATTATCATCTGCTTATTTAATAATTTCTGTTGTTAATCCTCATTCTGCATTATACATGTGCACCCCCAGACACAGTACATCTTTATTTTCCACAAAGCATGTTGTCACTGTTTTATCAACACTCCTTCCAAAACCTCTCTCCTCAATCTGCAAAATTATGATGTCTCCACCCCCAGCCAATACCACACCCACCATACCCCTCCATTTTTTGACAGGTCACTGCAGATCAGTTCTGTAGATCACAGATACAATGTAAAGAGAAGAGCTCTTGCTTCTTCCTGTCAAAGCAGCACAAAATGATGGCAACAAATCTCGGATATCTGTTAGAGAACATATACAGAACTGAGCAGTTACTGCAGGTTCTGCTGTCCCATGTCAATGCGTGAGTGGAGGCTCGAGAAGATGCAGCAAATGCCTACACATATCATGGAGGAAGCACGTGTCAGCCATCACTTTGCCAATTTGGAAGCTTTACAGTAGTAACGGAGGCCCCCGGTGGGTGAGATCTGGCAGTGATTGATGTTGACGGAAAATTAGAAAAACAAATATATTCTTAGAATTTGAATTATTGCTATGCATTAAGGCAGAAACTCTAAAATGATTACAAAAGGAAACAGAATTACAATTTCAATGGAAACCTTTATTTCAATATTACTCAATACCAAGTCACCAAATTAATTTAATATCAATTCAGCAAAAATGTACAACATGAAAATCAAACATGCAACTACTCAAAACACCAAAGGTCTTTCTTATCTCAGGAACAGAACTATTTGCAATACTGCAAAACAGTCAACACTGGATACAATCATGCCCATGGAGGTACATATGTGGTTCATTTAAAGTGGACACACTGCTCACTAGCCTAAGCCTTCCTGATCTGGGAAAACCAAGCATCTCATAGTGAGAATGCTGAGCAGGTATAGTCCAAGAAGTTAGATCTGTTAAGAGTATCTTCCCAGAATGGTCTGCTTACACTGAGAAATCTGATGTGATCTGCAGCTGCATCTGATATAGTACATCAGTAAAAAAAAAAGTCTTCTGATGGGAAATGAGACAGTAGACTGCACACCAAGAGGAGGGATGGGGGTGCAGAAAGAGTGCAGAAGTGCAAGAAAAGATGAAGAGAATGAGAGAAGGGCAGTAAGAGAGAGTTTTGCCTTTTGAATGGCACTAGAGGCACAGAGGATCCACAGAGCAACAGACATGGCCATTCTGTACCGAGAAACAAGGAAAGAAAGAGAGCAAATCAGAAACATGTATGTATAGAAAACTATTAACACTGAAAGTTAACACAATCTTGTGACCTCTAAAATATCTTTGAAACATCTTTGAGGTTTTGGTATGTGTGTGTTACTGTGATAGTCAGTACGATTTGGTTTCTCTGCAGATATTTTCAGTAGAGATGATGCCGGTGTCCTTGGCTAACCATTCAGCGTCTGTCTCAAAGCATGGATTCTTTTTTTCCTGACTTTGGAGACCTCCACTACATTTTAAAGAGGCTTCATAACTATCGCCTTCACCGCCTCAGCTCAGTACGGCTTTTTCCTAATGCACAAAGCTTCATCCACTGTGAGTTTGAATAGCTGCTTTTCTGGACATGGGTCAAACTGGGTCAATTAATCACATGTTCAGTGTAGATTCTCCATTAAAAATCTTTATGAAACTTTTCCTGGATTCAGTTTTCTAGAAAATGTTTAAGGAGAAACCATCCTATTGCCTTTATTAGTTGTGTTAAATTGATTAGGTCAGTGTATTTCCATGAAGGCGTTTAGGTGTCTGTCCTCTCAGTGGCCATCTTGGCAATAATCTTGAATAGTTATTTCCATTTTCTGACTACTGGAGATCCAGCAAGTGTGGGCTTTTCCCACTCCTTGCTTCATCAGCAAACAAAATGGCTCCTTTTATTGGAGAGTGAGACTATAACCTTAGGCAGCTTTACAAGCTTTCCCATTCATTTTTCAACTTGTGAATCGTCTACTCCTTAATAATGTTTCTGTTGGTGCATATGAAATTTACTGATTCATCTTGAGGGGCACAACAAATGGTAAATTGTCATCAAATAACCAAATACCTCCTTAAATGGAAGTTAACCCAAATTGTGTTGATGCTCAGGGTATCAGACGTCATGCTGAGCTTTGTCTGGTGTTCCTTTGTCATGTACAATCTAACTTTTTGTAATTTTAAAAAGCATGTATGAAGCACTACTGGGGTTTTAAAAATGTATTGGTTGAACCAATATAAACACAAAATCTTTGAACATGGGAGAACTTTCAGGATAGTCTCCACCCTTAAGTGAATGGGAAAACGCCACAGAGTGAAGGGGGTCCAGAGGGTGCCCCTTTCCCCTTGGGTACCATATGTGCCCTTTTCTTGAGCCATTTTTAAATGTGTGTGGAGTTCCACCTGTGCCCCTCAACAATAACATTTAACTATTAATCACAATTTTCTAAATAAAATGATCTGGATTGCATCAGTCACACGATGACAATTAACCAGTGCTCCCCCTTGACGGCAGAGCATTTGTGCCAGCTGGGCCGTGCGGAGCTGTAAAAGAAAGCAATTAGCAGACGCAGACGGATGTAACAAAAAACAGAAAGTAGTCTATAGCACACAGGAGTATAGTAGTCCCCCGATTTTCGTGGGGTTTTGGTTCCAAGAGCACCCGCCTATTCTTAAAAAACCTGTAACAGTTTATAACAGGATGTGGTAAAAGTGCCTAAAAATGCCAATTTTCTCAGTGTAAACCCTAAATAGGCCCCAAAATATATGCATCCAAAAGACTTTTATTTTCATTTAAAATGAATAAGTGTGCGACGACCACCCCATCCTCGGTCCGGCCTTCCCGTTCCCAGTCTCCTGAGTATTAGTTTTGTTCGTCCCTTTACTTTTGTCTCTTCCTCTGTTCGGTCCCTTAGTGTTTTCCGTCTCCGCCCTCTCTCACCTGTCTCT
>JBBMFX010508305.1:0-31757 GCA_037832545.1 Rhabdalestes septentrionalis
CTTACTCTAATTTCTGTTTCTTGCTATGGATTAAAGAATAAGTGTTATTTCTGTGTCTTCTATACCCAATTTTTTTATAAGACAAAAAAATATATAACAAAATATATCTCGTTAATCTAGAAAATCTTTTTTATTCTAAATGTGAACTGAAGGTTAAACATAATCCTGCAGGACAATGTTCAATGCTGTATTAAACTCCTCTTTTGATGGTGCCAGTCGTAAAACAATACAGACATATCTTTTATTTGCTAAAAGAGTCGTTATGTTAAATTTTACTCTAGTTTCTGGGATAGTTGTGGATCAGTAAAGTCAGCAACTATCTGCTCTTATTAAGGCGGATCTGAGATTTCAGTTCAGAAACTTCAGCTTTCTGTTCAGATCCTCCCCGCCTCGGTCAGAGCGGGGGGGCAGACCGTACCTGCACATCTCCGTCCTGAAGAGTCCTGATTTTAGAAGAATAAATCAGTAAAAACTCAGAATTGTATGGTTGGAGCTTGATGTTTGTTTTCGTCGAGCTCTTAACGACCGCGCGCTTCTCTCTCGTGGGTTTATGACGCAGAACTCCAGAACACACTAGCGCCGCCTGGCGGGCACATAGAGAATCTCGACCCTGAAATACTCATTTGCATGTCCAGAGTGACGTAAATTAATGCTTAACTAGTCCACATCTGTTTCTTAAACCTGTAAACCTAAACCCAAATCAGCGTCCACTATTCATTCACGTTACTGCACTCTAGGTACACCCAAACAACTCCTGTCAGAAGTTCATTCAAAAGTAAGGACAAAATGGGCAAAAGTACTAATGGACAAAAAGGACACTATATGGACAAAAGTATTGGGACCACTGACCGTACACCAACAGAGACTTTCATGTGGATTTGATCCGCTGTTTGCATCTTCCACTTTTCTTAGAAAGGCACACAATTTTGGAGTGCTTCTGTGTTTGAATGTGTGCACTTTCATTCTGTAGAGAATTTTTAAATGAAATCGTATGGCTGGCACATCATAATAAAAAAATCTTCATATATAATAAGAATAATATTAAATTGTATCACATTAAAACGTGAAAATATTACGTTCTAACATAAAAATATCACGTTATAAAAAGAAACCATATCGCACTATAATATACATATACAGAAAAAGTATTTTCCCCATTTTTTTGGCATGTTTGTCACACTGAAATGTTTCAGGTTATCAAACTAATTTAAATCACCCAAGTAAACACAAAAGTTTTTTGTGCAGTTTTTTTGATGATTTTATTTATTAGGGAAACAAACTATCCAAACCTACATGCTGCTATGTGAAAAAGTGATTCTAGGGGCTTGGACCTGGACTCTGTAATGCTGCTTTGTGACAACCTGGTTGTAAAAAGCACTATATAGATAAAACTGAATTGAATTGAATTACATTGCCCCCCAACCCATCCCCCCCTTGCAAAATCATGAAGTTATTATGTTATAACACAAAACTGCAACACATTATAGTGAGAAACCACATCATGTATCCATGGTTGTTGAGATTTCTGCTAAATCTAGGTGTACCAGATTAGTACCTCTCATGCATGGAGTGTAAGCGTACTTTTCGTGTCTGAGTCTTGAAAACCCATCTATCACTCCATTTATACACATGCCAAATGGATTTATTTTGTCATAAGTGTCAACATCCCAAATAGGTTTGTAGTTACATTACTGCACATGAACTTTTACAGCTGAATTTGTCATGACTGGTGAGGGGTGGACGCACTAGCAGAATACATTAGCAAAGTTCACGTCACAAAGCAGCCATGCGGCTTCACACATACTCAAATGATTCACAAAGGTCGAGATACACAGAGAAGCTGGAGGACCTTCACTCTGGTGGGCACGTATATACACAATACAAATACAAAATCCCAGAGAATCATCACTTCAAAATAAACTGAAATGAAACCCTGGAAGGGGGACCGCAGAGTCGACTCTCTCAAGCTTTAGCAAGCCCACTGTCAACAGAGGCCAGTACAAATACTCCATGCTTTATGGAGCTCTCAGAATACAAAGGGTGCTCCCTTACACACGTCTGTACATATAGAGAGGGGAGAAACACACACAAGAGTCACACAGTCACGCGCCACTGCAGGTGTAATTCAGGGTCCAGCTCGTATTGACCTGCTTGCACAGGAGACTCCTGCCCCTTGCCACTGGAAAGTTTGTTAGATGCAAACTAGAAAGCCTGTGTGTGCTTCAGACTTTCTTCCACTTCTAAATGAAATGCAAGCAAGGGATCACAAGTGATACAGTTTATATAATAAACCGGCACCAGAACCCAGGAGTGAAGGTGGGTGACCACACAAATATTCTGTGGTTCAACTGGATTTTAAAACCCACACACACACGCAGACATCCAATCACACCACGCAAATAGTAAACTCAGAAAAAGCAGCATTCAAACTAAACACAAGAGAGGTGGACATATTTTTAGATACCTAGCAACCCAGCTAATGAGCTAACTAAGCTCCACACACTCACCTTGGTTGCCTAGGCACCAAACCACCCCCCCACCCCCCAGGACTGCCCTCTAGGGAGTGGTGAGAGGTAACCCCACCAAACTCGAAGCTCTGCGAGTATAACCACGGTGATCGGGCATTCCCACTGCATGAAGGATGTTCCTGAGGACAAGGAGACAAATAGTCTGGTCGGCTTCTATGGAACTTCTCAATAAGATCAAATAAGATAAGATAAGATATGAAAATAAGATAAGATATGGAGGTAATTCTTTTGTCCCAGGCATGCTCAGTGCAACAAGAGTAACAGGAGGAAATTAAGATATACAATACGAGTCAAAAAAGAACAAAACAGTAGAAGAGTTTACAAAGTAAAGCAGGAAGGTGAGGTGGTAATGTGAGATTTTAAATGAAGTTCATATGAGATCGGGTTCACCTGTCTTACTATCTCGAATGGCCTGCGATTCTCAGGGGACAATTTCCAAGATGGCAGATTCATTTTCAGGTCCCAGGTGGAAAGCAAGTCTCCATCCCCTGGCCAGTATTCCGCGTCCTCCATTTGACGCAGATCAGCAAACTTTTTGAATTACACAACTGCCCTGATGATGGATTCATGTGCCCTTTACCATGCCTGCTCCAGCTTGTGGTACCAATTATCAACATCGGGTACATTTGAGGGGTTCTCCATCCCAGGGACAGAGCAGGGATTGATACCCAAACCTACACTCAAAAGATGTTAGTGGAGTGGAACCTAGAGTTCTGGGCATACTCCACCGAGCCAAGGAACTTTTCCCAGTCATGTTGTTTTTCATGGCAATATGCCCAGAGTAAGCAACCCAGTTCCTGTCCTGACCATTCAGCCTGAACATTAGACTCAAGGTGATAACCTGAGGTCAGGCTGACAGTAGACCCTAGTTTAAAAAAAAACGCCACCCAAACACGGCAAACTAGAGACCTAGGTCGGACATGATGTCCTCTGGGATGAAAAAAGACATGACAGAGTGCCCCCGCTACTGCAAGGGCAGTGGGCAAAGAATGAAAAGGAAGAAACCAGACCTCCTTTGAGAAAAAAAGTCCATGAACTACAACATAATGGTGTACCCTTTAGATACCAGGTGGTCCATCACAAACTCCACAGCTGTTTGGGACCACGTAGTCTGTGGTATTGGTAGGATCATTAATTTTCCGGCAGACAATAGCAAGAGGGTCTTAGTGCAAACAAAACACAACTTAATATTCTTCTCCATGTCGGCCTGTAATGGAGGCCACCGGGACTTCCGGCTGAGCACCTCTACAGTTCAGTGGACCCCTGGATGCCCTGTAGCTGGTGTATTATGTGCCCACTCTATGATTTTTACTCTGAATGTCTCAGGCACAAACATCTTGTCCTCTGGACATAATTATCTATAATGAGAGCTGAAGGAGTAATCGGTTAATTACTTATTGTTTCTTCTGGAGCTGGAAAACCACTTGACAAAGCCTCACATACGCCAGGGCGATACATTCAAATCTATTAAAAAACAGAGCCCACCCAACCTTTCGAGAGCAGAGCCATTTTGCATGCTGCATGTATGGATGTCGAGATTATGGTGGTTGGTGAACATGGTAAACGAGTGTCTAGCGCCCTTCAAACAGTGCTGCCACTCCACTAATTGACCGGCATATATATACCTGCAAAAGCACCTTGGAGATGTATTCTTCCATAACTTTGGTTTCCTTTTCAGAGAGAGGGTATACTTTATATTGAGGCAGCTCTTTCTGATGGAGGGTTGGGGAGGGGGGGATCTGGCTGGCAGGCCTGGCAGTAGGGCTGCATCCCTGGGTTGCGGGGTGGCACCATCTGCTGCATCTGAGGCTGGTCCTTGAAGATGTGCATGTGTGTGTGTGTATGTGTGGATAATGTCTCAAGTAACAGGAGGGGCTTATACTGAACCGTTAAAGCTCCACTTGGCAAAGCAAAGTTGTCTGGCACATCATGGCATCCAGGTTCACATTCTTCATGCTAAGCTGCCGGACACAACAGGGAAGAAAACACTGCAATTATTCACTTAGCATTCATAATAATGTTGTGGGGATCCAATTAGAATAAGAATATTGACTGTTCACCAAAATAAAAAATAGTGTAGTGATTGTTCACTAACAATAAGGATAGTGTAGAGATTGTTCACTAAATATCAGAAAAATGTAGTGATTCTTGACTAAAAATAAGAACAGTGTCGTGTTGCTCCATCTCTCGGCAATGAGGGCAGGTGAACAGGCAGACTTCCATATTCAATGGCCCTTAGTGTCCTCCAGTACTGAGCTCCCTCCAGAATCGAACCCCCTCCGGGGAGCATGTGGAGGGTCCTAGGACACAAGGTTGTCAGAAATGGTTGTCTCAAGTGGTGAGTCTGGCCTGGGTAGACTTCTCGGCAGACGGTCAGGCTTGCCGTAATGATTGTTCACAAAAAATCGGAATAGTGTAGTGATTTTTCACAAAAAAAATATTGTAGTGCTTGGCTGCTAAAAATAAGAATAGTGCAGTGAATTTTCACTAAAATAAGAATACCTTCATGAGACCACAACACTTACATACAGACACGCACACACACACTGAAATACCCCAACAATTACTTACCTATAAATCATTTAAGCATAACAAACCTAAGGCCTGAATTAGTAAAGACACAGGAGTGGATGATTCCAGATGATCAGGCAGTGATCAGTATACTGGCAGTGCTGAATGCTGAGTGGTTGGTTAATTTTCTAGGCACTTTGTGGCTGTAGACATGTTGCAGCCTGTCACAGTAAAACATTTGTTCCCATTTTAATCTGCTCAGTATGCCCAAGATAAGTTTGACTGACTGAAAACTGTCATTTCTGTAGTACTTTTCTGGCTGTTTTTTTTTTATTTTTATTTTTTAGCATTTTTGCCTTTTGTATTTCATTCATATTTAGTGCTGTTTTGACCTGTGATTTGTTGTGTGCGTGTGTCTCACTTAAATAATACAACGTAATCATTCTTACAATAATTTCTATAATACTATCATTTTATATAATGTATGCTGTTAAATAATTCTGTTAAAACATGTTAACAGACAGCGCATGTGCTGCTGGTAAATAAATGCCAGAGTTCTACTGCTCCTGTTACGTTCATGTAAAATAAAATAAAATAAAATGTAACAAAAAAACAAAAATATAATAATTCCGAATGGAACACTTTGCATTGATAAAAGTTTAATCAGATTAACTTTAAAATTAATCCAAACATTATGCCTTGTATTCAATTAATACATTTTCAATTAAAACAAATCAAAAATTAAAATGAACGGCTCTCGAAAGGGACTCGGCTCTCATCGACTCAAAGAGTCGGCTCCCAAAGTTCATTCAAAAGGGTCGACTCTTTCGCGAATGACTCATTGCAGATATACTGAGCTTAAAATCAAACCTCACATTTTAAAAGCAGATGTTTGGAAAGTGGCTTCTATAAAGCGCCACCATGAGTTTAAATGACCTATTTAATTAAAATATCTAATTGGGTAGTGTTCACTAAAAATGGTGTAGTCATTGTTGACTAAAGTGTACAGTGATTGTTCAGTAAAAATAGAATAGTGTAGTGATTTTTCACAAAAAATTAGAGTTGTGTAGTGACTGTTCACTAAAAATGGAAATAGTTAAAGATTGTTTGATAAAAATATGAGCAGTGTTGTGATTTTACTAAAAATAAGAATAGTGTAATGATTAATAACTAAAAACTAGAATAGTGTAGTGATTGCAAAAAACAAGAATAGAATTGTTCACTAAAAAAGAGAGTAATATAGTGATGAATCACTCAAAACCTGAATAGTGAAGTGATTGCTAAAACTAGGAATGGCATTGTGATTGTTCACTAAAAATGAAAATAGTGTAGTGATTGTTCACTAAAAATCAGAATGGTGTAGTCACTGTTCACTAAAAGTAAGAATAGTGTAGTGATTGCTCTCTACATATAAGAATAGTGTAGCAACTGAAAGCACTTTGATATTTTCTTGTAAAGTGCTACATAAATACAATGGAAATTATTATTTATTATAATTAATATTTTTTACTTAAAATGGAAATAGAGTAGTGATTGTTCACTAAAATGAGAACAGTGTAAGGACTGTTCACTAAAAATAAGAAATGTGTAACGATTGCTCAAAGAGTCAGCTCGTTCTAGAGTGACACATCATTATCATTTTTCCTGGGCCGGCTCCCATCGTTCGGCTCAAAGAATCGGCTCGTTCTCAACTGACAAACCGTTAGATCAGGGAGCTCCGTCTCCTGAACCGCCGGTTCGTGACTTAATTGTTATCAAAATGATACCGTTTTCGGTTATTAAAGCCATGTTTTAAAGCCCCTGGTCCATTCCGCGTCGCTCGGACTGAAATGGCGCTGAGCTGGGCAGACAGGATCGAGCAGGTGGTGCTTTCTGTTGCAGAAATGCTGGGACTGGAGGCCGCGGCGCCGCTGGCCTTGTGGCCGGCTGGGGTGCTCCTTCTGTCGGCCAGCCTGGGGCTGGTCCTCACGCTGCTGCTTCTGGGGCTCCACAGGCCCGGAGCCGCGGGGGAGAGAGTCGTAGACTCCGCGCCAGAGCTGGGAAAGCCCGAGAAGGCCGAGGAACCCAAGAGGAGGAACAGAAAGAAAGCAGGAGAGAAGGTAAGATAACGAGGGGGGTGGGGGATACTCTTTCTGAGCTATCAGGAAATCAAGAACCCCTAAACGGCCAAAAATACGTTAATTGTTCGCTAAACATGAGGACAGTTTTTAAATTATTTTAAAATACGTAGAGTATAGTGAATGTTCACTAAAAATAAGATTAGTGTATTGATCAGTAACTAAAATTGGGATAAAGTAGTGATCAGTTAATAAAATAGAAATAATGTAATGATTGTTCCCTAAAAATGAGAATAGTGTAGTAAATGTTCACCAAAAAGAAGCAGTGTAGTGATCGCTCACCAATATTTCATTAAATGAAAATAATGTAGAGATTGTTTGCTGTAACTGGGAATAATGTTGTGATTGAATCCTACAAATGGGAATAGTGCATCGATCATTCACTAAAATATGTATAATGTAGAGATTGTTCAATAAAATAGTAATAATTCAGTGATTGCTCCCTAAAGAGATAAATTTGCAGTGATGATCCTTTAAAACTAGCAGTAGTGTAGTGAGGGCTCAGTGAATTGGGAACAGTAAAGTGAACATTCAGTAAAAAAAATAAAAAGATTATTTATTTAAAATAGGAAAAGTGTAGTAACTGCATACATAAGAATGGTGATTGTTCACTAAAATGTAAAGTTTTGTTTACTAACAATGAGAACAGTAAAACAGGAATGAGGTAGGAATTATTCACAGAAAAGTTTAAAGTAGCTGCAGAAATGCTATTTCTTTGCAGCACCATGTCTGCAATGTTTGCTTTTTTGTGTAATATATATGTGGTACTCTCATAAATATTGAATACTGGTGTAATACAGTTTGCTTTATTCTGTAATTAACTTCTTGTTAATAAAATAATGTATCATAATCTTTGTGTGAATTCACAATTAGATTTCTACTGACATGAGATGGTAATAGGTGCAGTGTTCACTAAAATGGGAATAATTTCTGTCTTGAAGAAGCTTCAGAGAAACGGACTCGCTGTTGAACCACAGGAAGATGTGAAGCCGACGGAGGTCCAGAGTCTGGCCGAGCTGAAGGTTGATAAGGTGAGGGCCCCAGTCATGGGACACTGTAAGTGTGTGTAATCGTCACACCGTGGGTTACAGAAGTGAAGACGTTGATTTGAGAGCACCAGCTGCTGGTGTCGGGTTTCTTCATCTGCAACCTGTTTTGGAGTGACAACATACACAGTATGTCCGAAACCTTGGTAGTGGTGCACAATAATTCATCTGTTCATCGTTATGATGGCAGGCTCTGCAACCCTGATATCGTGGAAGGCTGCAATATTCAAATAAGCCTCTAACCAATCACACTGTTTCTGACAGGGTGTCCAATCACAGCTTCAGGTGAGTTACTGGGTGTTCTGATGAATCAAGGTCTTCATGTAATCCAACAAAAGTTTTAATCATCAGTGTATGAATGGGCAGGGTTAAACTGCTGCAGCCAGAAAAAGAGATGTATTTAAATATGTTGTTTTTGTGAATTCACAAGACTTCTGTTCTGTTTTTCTTGCTAATTTTTCATGACTGTTTTCCACATATGAACCTTGTTTTATTTATGGTGTTTGGGGACTAGAGCTCAAATGACCAGCCTGGTTTCATCAATGTTCTCAGGCAAAGAAGAATAAGAAGAAACCAAAAGCTCCTGTAAAAGAAGCAAAATCCACACCTTCAGAGCGCAAAGAACCAGAAGAAGGTATGTTGTCCCTCCACAGTAGTGTGTTGTCCATATTTTGCTTTGAGTCACCTTGTTGGTACAAAAAAACTCTAGAAATATTGAGTAGAAATGGGAAAATGTGTTTTACTGTGACAGGCTGCAAAATTCCTAAAGAAAAAAAGTGCAGAGATAAAGGAGTTCCAACCACTCAGCATTCAGCACCACCAGTATACTGATCCCCATCTGATCATCTGGAATCAGTTGCTCCTGTTTCTTCATTGGTTCAGGACTTAAGTTTGGTGTGTTTTGTTTTCTGGTTCAGGAACTGGAGTGAAAACGAGAGTCTTTTAAAGTCCTTCAGGAAGCCTGGAGAACTACATTAAAAATACGAGAAAGTCTGGACCTGGAAAATCAGTTGTCATGTATAGAGTGACATATGTATTCATTTGTATTTTTAGTTTGCAAAGAATGGCCTTGTAGCAAACGGTTTCCAGTTAGCAGTAGCACTAGTTGCTAATTTGTGGGCTATAGGCTTTCATTACTTGAAAGCCACATTAGACTTGTCGCTCCAGCACTGGAAAACCAAACTTCACATGTCAAACACATTTTGGCTGATCAACTGTGGAGTGAAGAAATTAGCTTTTTGACAAATTGTTGTCTTAATAATTGTCTATGTTCTTTATGGATGTGCCCCTCAGCTGGAGCCTGGGAAACTAAAGTGAGTAACCGTGAAAAGCGCCAGCAGCGGAGGAAAGATAAAGGAGCGGGCGATGAGTCAGGCAGTCCTGGAAGAATTGGGACAGCAGCAAGTGTTCCTAATGCTGAGCAAACCATGGGAACTCCAGAAGAACCTAAAGCCACCATCCCACAAAACCCCACCAACACCAAAAAGACCACCACCATCACTAAAAACACCACCAGAACAACCAGCAACAGCACTCCTGCCTCTGCAGGTCAGAGAAAAGGTGGGAGCCCAAATTAGTCCTCTGTTAGCGCTGTAGTTAACGAGGAAAATATACAGTAATTTCAAAATGCACCTTTTGTGAAAATAGCCAGCTGTTCTAACTACACTGCCTCATTTCTCCACAGAAGAACATCCTAAAGCTGAGGCCACCAATGCTGTCATCCCACAGGGTAAATATATAAGTCCAAGGGTGTATAATTGATAATGATGGGTACACAAAGGGGCTTTCGTTGACATAATTTATTAGTATGATTGCTTCAGCAAACACACTATTGTTGTTCTTAAGTTTTATTTTCATTATCTGGAATTTGGCACCTCTTCTTCTCCTACAGTTGTTAACTGGCATAGTTCAAATGGTTCTGTTGGTTAATATGCTGTGTAAGACCGTTAACATCCAAAGTGTATAGCAGAAAGAGAGTCTCGACTTTGTGATTATTGTGCCTGGAAAAATCTCACACTAAAGCTCATGCCAGTTGTGTCATTGTTTCAAAAGAAATGATGTTGTTTATTGTGGTTTTATTTAAAATAATCAGCCTGTGAATACAACTCTGTGCACTTTTCCCACCCATTTTTAGCCGTCCTTAACCATAAATGGCTTGGTAATGCTCTAGAAATGTGTATTTCCATCTAAACATAAAAATACTATTAATTTTAACATTTAAGGTTTGTTAGTATAAACACAACCTCTTCCTTACGTACATCCACACAATTACTGCACTGAACTTTTGTACTTCTTAAAGCAAGATCCATCAAACACACATTAAGAAGAAATGACACAGCCAAACATGTAATGATACTGGGTTAGGAAGGCAGTACTCACAGTAGAGCGACAGAATTGTTAAAAGATTGTGTTCCAAACACCAACAAAAATCCAACAGTTAAATTTTTTTAGGGACAAATCAGTAGCAGAGGCCGACCGTTTATTGGTTCGGCCAATTTGGCAAATATTTGGCAAATATTTGGCCATTTTTATATAACCGGCATCAGCTGATGTTGTTATTGTTGCTGTGGAACACAGGTAACATGCCCCTGCTACCGGCCTACAGTTAGCTTACAGCTAGTAACCTACAGTTAACAAGCACTAACCTCCTAAGGCCCAAGCTGTTTTTTTCATGCATTTTTTTCTATTTTGTATTTGGACTTATTGGAACCTAATTAGAATTAAAAACTAAGCACCATCTTTTGATATGATGTACTTTTAGAGACAAATGAGGTCCACATGTGTGGATTCTTGTTCCAAATTTCCATAAAACACAAAGTCACCTTAGTATAGTAGTTATTTTCTGATTGATTTTGCATTAATTAATACCACACATATTTTTGAACATGTTTTCCATATCAGAGTAAATACAATGTGGAAACATTGTGTTTTTGCCCCTTTTTGACTTTTTAGCTGCACCAGAGATAGCTTTTTTCTTATTTCACATGTGTGCATGTTTATTGACAAATGAGATGTTTCAAGAAGCATCAGTCCACAAGTAATCTAACGTGTACTTCGTGTTTAGTGACATATTAAGTTATTGTAAACTTTTTATTTTTTCAAATTTGCATGTCATCACATATGTACAATGCTTTTAGAAAGGCCTAAATCAGAATAAGCCACCAAATATGTATTTTTTCTTATTTTACATGTGTGGATGTTTACTAGCTTTTTAGATGTTTTCTGGAGTATCAGTCCATAAGTACACTTACATGTACTTCCATGTTTTGAGTGTCAGTCCATGAGTATACTTTGCATGCCATGACCTATGTACAACACTTCTTAAATGATCAGAATAAGCCGTAAAATGTGACAGGGCTTCTTTCCTGGTCGATGTTTTTGTATGGAGCTGCCCTGTTGAATTTTGACCATTATGTGTTAGACTCTTCTGACACCCCAAGGTGGCAGTCTAAGTACCGACATGCATGTCCATAACAACCCAAATTCAGCAGAGAACACGATTGTAGACATACGACGTAAAACCTGCTGTCCAAGCATGTGACCGCTAAGCCCCAGGAGGTTAAATATGGAAACCAGATACGTTGTCAACTGTTTCTGTGTCTGAGGAAATCTTTCTCCCTCTCTCTCTCTCTCAGTCCATAACTCTCTCTCTATGTAGCATCATCATGCTTAAAGACAGTTTCAATTGAAATAAATGCGTGTGTATAATTAACAACTGTGAATGCTGTTTATGAATGAAAGGCTTTGCATGTGAAATTGGAGAATAGAACTATTTGTCGACATATAGACATACGACATAGTCTAGTTATCTTTCACTAAACAGGCTTTAACAATGTAATTGCTAGAGGCTTGTTTAGTCCTTGTGTAGCAGGATGCGTGAAATGTCATTTTTTGCAATCACTAGATTCTGACCATATGGCTTGAAACTGTATGTCAAGCAAAATTTATATAATTTATTATTTAAAAAAAAAGGGAATATATATATATACCCTCCCCCCCAAATAAAAAAAAATGGGTGTCACAAATAAGCCATTTGCCAGCACTGATGTTTAAATGTCAGCATCAGCCATAGAAAAACTCTTATCGGTCAGCTCAGTCGTGACTGAAAATTTGTAGGAATGTGTCCCAATTTTGCCCCCTTGTATAAACACGTCCCTCCATCAACAAATAACAAAAAACTCTCAGCTTTTACTGAAACCAACTGGTATTAAGGAGGGACCTGATGGTATTTGTGTGTCTTCCTGCAGTGTCTCCAGGCTGGGAGGAGGTTCTGAGTGTAAATGGCTCAGGCTGGAGAGATCTGTCTGTTTCTGCCCAGGTTCAGCCAGACACCTGGCACAGCCACCACACACATCTGAACACGCACACCTGGCCGCACGATATGGAAGGTAACACTTGTGTAGCTTCGGCAGATTTGATGGTTGTTTATTTGCAGTGGGTTATTTTTGCATATGGAAAATAGTAACAGATTGCTGAATATAGATATTCTGAATAGTGAATATAATATACTGCCCGTAAACAGCAGATACTGAGTAATTCACTGAAATTACTGAGTAACTTATTGGATATTCATAGTAGATACTGAATCCTTTATGGTTGATTCAGAAATCATTCATAGCTGAAACTGAATAATTTACAGTAAATAATGAATACCATAAATGATATAAACCATGACAATCAGTATCTGCTGTAAAGTATTATGTACCTACTCTAGATACTGAGTCATTCACAGTTGATTCTGAGTACTTAATATCGGATACTGAATAATGTATGTTGTATAAATTTCTTCAGTTAAAGAGGTTGGATTTGAATTTCTATAGCCTTTTGTTTTTCTCATTAAGGATCCTGGACGATTGTAGATGCCCCCTTCCCTGGACTACCTGGAAGTAAGACTTTAGAGCGAGACCAAAATACTTATTAACACATTAAGACACTGCATACCTGGAATGGGCAATTGAAGTCTTTCTTTCCCTCTCTCTTTCTCTCTCTCTCTCGCTCACTCTAGCTGTTGAACCTCCAGGCATTTCTGACCTTTCTATGGCTCTTCAACCCCCAGTGAACAATGAGTGGTCTGCGCAGAGTGAGTCACTTCCCTGCTGCAGCACCAGCAGATCCACACTTCTGTACCTCACTTAACCGTTTTGTGTTATTT
Organism: Rhabdalestes septentrionalis; assembly: GCA_037832545.1. NCBI lineage: Eukaryota > Metazoa > Chordata > Actinopteri > Characiformes > Alestidae > Rhabdalestes > Rhabdalestes septentrionalis. Next base: position 13,355 of record JBBMFX010508305.1, read on the forward strand.
TCCATGTAAATATTAACACTTAGGATACATACTCATAAAGAAGCTATTAACCACATTCCTGACCGTAGTCTGGGGTTATGTCTGGGACGTTATGTGTGTGTGTGTGTGTGTGTTTTAGGTGGTACCTGTGTAGACCCTGCGTCAGACTGGAGTGCCCCATGTGAGGAGTGGGGTAATTATGAGGATCAGCCAGCAGAGGGTACTGTAAGTGCACACGGACTTCCAGCAGAGCTACAGGTCAGTCTGAGTTTCAGGTGGAGATCCTGCTGTTTTTTGAAGGTGTAAATGAAGGTTTATTTAGGCCGTCATGAAAGAGCCTTCCTAACTGCTGCTGCGCAACAGTGTCATTAAATTCTAAGAGCCTAAGAAGCGCTTCATGTTTGTTTCCATCCAAGTTTACACTCAAAGCCCCTCACTTTGTCCCAGTGCACTTTTTATCACTAATCACATTCAGTCTGGCGCTAATGCCCCCCAAAATTAGCACTAACCTGAAAAATTAGGAAATCGGAAAGCTGACGATCATGTCGGACTGCCTGTCAGCTGTTTCTGGAGGAATGTTTTGCTTTGTCTCAAACTTTCCTGAACTTGAATCATGTGCTCGCTGTGTGTAAATGCCCCTTTGTGTACCTGAGTGGTTATGTGCAACATTTTGTCCCCAAAGGAATCCGATACTGAGAAAGACAAAGACGAACTGGCTGCACCAGGCAGCAGCAAAGCTAAGAAGAAGAAAAAGAAGAAGAAGAAACTTGAGGAATGTGGAACTGCCACTCAGGTGAGGGTCCAGAGAATAGAACTAAATCGCCCGTTTTGTTATTTGTCTAGCTGTGTTTTTAAATGAGGTGGCTTCTTGTTCACACCTCTTCTTTGATTGACAGGTGGAAGTAGAAGTAGAAGTGGCTGTGGCTAAAGACCAGAACACTGCAGGAATTATTTTGCCTAAAACTGTCAAAGTATGTCCCCCATTCTCTACTTGTCTGGAAAAATGTTCGAATAATATATTGTCTGTTAGTCATTATCTCGGTCTCTGCAGTACTTATATGGCAAAAGGGTGCAGTATGCAAATCGGGGGATTGAACGTACCATTTGAAACAATATTTACACACTTTAATTCCAAATAAGTGATGATACAGCCTCTTCAATAGCATTAAATGCATCAGAATTGCAGTATGCAGCAGTAATATTGCAATACTGATGCGTTGCCCATAATGTGCAGCTTTAATGTAGAGTAATGGTCACTGTAACTCTAGTGCTGCAGGTGCTGATGTCCTTCTGCTTTGTTTTGTGTGTATGTGTGCAGGAGCAGGAAAGAGCGGCCCTGTCAGCCCCTCCCCGAGACACTCAGAAACTGAATGAACACGAAACTACATCCAGGAGAATAGCTATTCCTGCACAGAGTAAAACACTTTAACTATACAATTTCAAATTTTCCTCCTGAAATCAGAGTCATTCAGCGTGAGTTTGGCATGAAACAGCCCATTGCAGGGACTTGAATATCTTTAAAGTATTGGTGAATGGAACTAGTCATCTCCAACACAGATACAGCAATTTTATTCACTAATGTCACCCAGAGAAGCTCAAAGTGTTAATGTTGATGGTAAAAACGTAGAAAATCTGAACCAAAGCACTTGTCTTTGGGGACTGTTTTCCCTCCACCATGATTGGGTTGCATTTTAGGACCAAAAGCTTCTTGAAACTTCTGGGGAAAAAAGTTTCTGGCATCAAGCGGCGCAAACAAATCCATTTCATGGTGTAATTTTCTGTGAGGGAGTTCTTAGAGGTAGCCATCTTGTTCAATTCAACACACATCTACTCTGTGAGTTTCTCCAGAATGGAGCGTTTCACACCAATACAGATTACTGTATAGTGAGTGTGGGTTAAGAGATTAAAAGAATGTTCTCTTTCTGCTATTCTCTCATCGTTTCTCTTTGATTCTTCCACCAGAAAAGCCTGAGGAAAGCTGGGAATCTCCAAAACAGGTGAAAAAGAAGAAGGCCAGGAGAGAAACATAAACGTGTGTCCTGGACAATTGTAATTGCAGAAAGAAATGTTGATATGCAAACTTTTTGGTTGTATGAATTTCGTAATTATTGACCGTGTTTTTTTTTTTAATATAAACTCAGCTGTTGCCAGTATTGATTAGGGTCTGAAAATGACCTGGTGCATTCGAAGGACAATGCACTAAATTAACATATCAAAAAAACATCTTTTTTTTCCCTCTTTGAATTATATCAGTTAATTTATGACGATGTAGTGAACAAGATTTTTATAGCGAAGTTTTTGTTTTGTGAGCTGAAATCAAACTGCAAATTTGTTGACCGATAAGGGTCAGAGATGCTCTGATTGTACAACCGGTAGGACTGGTCAGGTGGTACAACTATAACCTTACAACTTGTATACACTACATAAAACAAGGTCAAAGAAGCCATAGGTGGAAAAAGGTGGTTTTCTAGAGTTAATGTGGATTTGAACTAAATTTGAGGCCTCCATTCCCATTCCCCCCAAAACTATGAACCTGTGTAGTTTGTAATTTAATATTTCTGCATGTGTAGTTCTTTGGTTTTAAAATGTGAGTGGATAGAACTCATTTACAGGTGCGTCAGTGTTATTAGCTACTCAGCTCAGGAGCTGCCGGTGTAAAATAACATTAACCCTCAAAAGGAACCCTTAACGGAATACTCCTTTTTTCTTTAACATATCTCTGTCTGCTCACATTCATTTACAGCCCACAGGCTTCTATTATGTTTAAGATGCAGCAGATGGAGATGATGTTAAAAGAAACAGACTCCTTTAATGCTCCTCAGTGGAGGTCAAGCTGCGAGAGAAGTCATGGAGCTGCCGGCCAAATATGTGTTGATGTTACTAAAACACTGCAGCAACAGGAACAAAACTTGGATGCCTTAAACCGCAAAACGACAGCTGGAAACATCTGTCCATTGCATGCATTTTTTTTCTCTCCTCTTTGTGGGTTATAACAGTCATGTCTCATTAAAGTTGCATTCTAAATGTGGTTGTGTTTTATGTTTTTTTAAGGGGGGGCCTTATACCGACATGATATGACAGGCAAATATGGGGGTGTTTTTTCCCATGGGGAACTTTTTTCCCATTTTGCCATTTCCACCGCTGAGTGCCCTGGACTGGTAGAACACCTTGGGTGAATTCGGACATCTTTAAGATGGGGTGGGTGGTGCTATAAATTGTGTAGACAACTGGTAATGCTCTGAATCTTATCTACAGAGCCAAAACTGGTCAAGGTCCACCTGAACTATCAGATCTGATCATTTGGATGTAAATAAATGTAAAAAAAAATTCTGTCTGATCTGAGGTGGTTCCTAACTCTGTGATCTGATGGGGTTCTGGTGGTTCCTCTCTGTGAACTGAAAAGGTTCTGGTGGAGGGTTAAATTAATCTCTGATAGAATCTTAGTCTACTAGCAGCTCTTAATTTTAAGTTTGGGTTTACTGATGTGAAGTTGTCTTCTTCTAAACTACAAACAACCTGAATCTCTGAATAAGAACATATGACAAATGCTGTAAATATATGTAACTGATCTGTTCAATGCACTTGAATCAGACGAACACTGGTTCCAAAAACCTGAGCTGTCCAGACTCAGTGAAACCAAACACACTGAAGATACATGAGAACCCAAAGCTCTTCCATTGTTTCTGCAGCTGCTTAACAGGAGTGTCATGTGACCTTATTTACTTTCATGGATCTGCTGACTGAACCAAGTGGAAAAAAACATCTCAGAGGGCCAACAAACCAGTGGTGCATAGCAACTGCCTAGTAACGAGTGGCTAAGATGGCAGCCTAAAACATTTTCTGCTTGTATTTCCTGAATGATTTTACCTCACAAGAGAAATCTCACATTTAATATAAACCTGTTTCTGAGGGAATATCTTTTTGCTGCTTAAAGAAAAAAAGGGAAAAAAGTTTTGAACACGTTTATTTTATTAATCTTCATTATAAGGCCACTATGTACTGTGTACAGAATGCATTCGTTCATTCATTCATTCGAGACAAGAAAAACCTGACCACTGTTCAATATAATTTGAGACACATTACGAAAAATCTCTCCTAATGTAGCCCAGACCCTTGCAGTTTAAAATAGAAGCTCTCAGTGACTGACAGTCTCACTCTTGATATGACATTTCCATATATATAACCTGTAAAATGTAGTGGAGTGTAGTAACAAGTTATATTTGTTCCTATTAAGCATTTTGTGAACACTAAACGGACAACTTGTATCTTCTTTTTATGACTGATATGCAGGAGGAACTGATTAAAGAAGCGTCACAGTTAACTGTCCTTTCAGAGTCTATTCTAAGTCAAATTTAGAAAAGCAGGATTTTAACTGGATAATTTATGCCTAAATTGGGAATCCTTTACCACTCTTGTTTATTGAAAAGAACAACAAAATAGTGTCAGGCTGGACTGTGGCTTTAAGTCGCTGAAAACATCCTGCTATGTGCAATTTTGCCTAGTATTTAAAAATAATAAATAACCCCCCCACAATTTTGGTACATGTGCTTGTCTGATACTGAAGCACACCTACATTATTCCTCTAATAACCAGCATGAACAGGACTACTTTACCCATAATGCTCTTAGCCAACAGCAGCAACTAAAATAACCAAGAGAAGTGTAGGCAAAATTCTCATTCTCTTTTTCTCACACTCACACACACACACACACACACACACACACACACACACACCTCTCTTTGGTTTGTGCCACCTCAAAAGCCCAACTTAAGAGATAATGTGTTAACTCTCGAACCACATGTGACACTACAATATTACAAATGCAAGTCATTGTCAAAAGATGCATAAACATAACCAGTTTTAAACGGAATCAGGTCTAAGTGATGACAATGTTGAGGTGTTTGGTAATCTCTAATATACTTGCTTTTGTGGAATCGGACTCATTGTTTTCTATAAACATGGACTAAAGTATGGACAAATGCTGTTTATTCTAATGTGTACCTACGGTACCACCCATTTGCAAACATTTCTAACATTTTTTAACAGTTTAGAACATTTGCCACCATTTGATATGTCTGTGTGTAGGGTGTAACAAGAGTTGAATGTGTGATGATATATGTGCACACAATGCTATCTGATTGACTATCTGCTCTCACTCCTAAAGTTTTCCTCACTTGAGCACAATTCAAGCAGGGCAAAGTAGGATTTCAAAGTGGCTTAAATTGGTCAAGACATGACCTCCTCTTCTTTAGCATTTACCACTAGCCATGAGGCTAACCTAGCAAATGAAAAATGATACATTTTTACCGACCATTTAAGCAAGCTTATTGAAGATTCCTTAACACCTCAACATTGTTTTGATGATGCAGCATGATTCTAATTCAGATGCTTTACCCTCATATCTCGTATTTGCACTATGCTAATTAATGCTAAAGGCTTGCTTTACTCGTGGCTCTCAATAAAGAGGAAGTTGCTGACACAGGGATGGCACAGGACAAACTGCAAAGGGCAAATCCCTTTGCCAAGGCAGATCCTGGAGATTCTGGGCTATAAAATAAACCTGGCCGGACACATTTCTTATGCCCATAAAAAGAACATCCTGGACAAGGAGGACATATGTACACCCTAATTTAACTCCATTAGGCTTCCTCATATGGTAAAGTGTTCAGATTTCAGACTTCAAACCTGTCTTGGTCAAGTTCATCAGACTTGTTTCCGAAAGTGTGTACGCACACTGTAATGAGAGCCAGATGTACTGAATTGTGAACTAACTGCTTTTGTTCACAAAGTCCTTCCAAATTTGAGAACAATTCAGAATGAAAGAGAACAAAAAGAATTTCACAGTGGCTTAAATTGGCCAAGACATGACCTTCGCTTCTTTAGTTTTTAGCACCGAGGCTATGAGGCTACCATGGTTAACAAATAATTATCAATTTTTACAGATCACTTCAACATTAACATGATTATAAGTGGGCCCCCAATGGCTTTTAGCTACATTACGCTCATAACTGTAGTGCTAAAGGGGCAGAATCTAATTTTGGACACAGTGAAAATGGAGTACTTTTTTTTGGCTGCAAATTATTCCTTTTACAGCTAAAAAATATATTTAAAACATCTTCAGACGAGGTCTAGGCATTCTGAAGGGTCTTGGCAGCAGTTCGCTCATTTAGCCTGCTTGACCCCACCCTCTGGAGCCTGTAGAGAGACAGGTGTGAAGGTGTCACGGGAAGATTTTAATTCACTCAGTCTTATGTGGAGCTTGTTATGAGCACAGGAAAGCACATTCTTGTAGGTGTCAGTGGCACAGTGGGGTTTGTCATGTCTTATTTTGATCAAAATAAAGAGAAATGGCTCTAAATGTCCTCCCCCTGACCCCTAAAGTGGTGCATGTTTTATGAACAGGACGAAATATTTCAGAACCTGTGCTAACACAATAACACAGTGACTGCAAATATTTGCAACACAGTGATGGTGAATATCCACCAGGCTATCAAAACAAAATCAATCAATCTACCTGATGCAATCCTGAAAATAACAAAGAAAAAAAAATCATCACGCTGATAAAATACACTTCCGACGTGAACGGACAGGCCAGTCGAGAAGCATAAGGCCCACACCATGAAGGCGATAATGGCAGAACCGAGGGGGAAAAAAAAAAAAAAAGAGAAAGTCACGGATATGGATAGCAGTTGTTACTGTTTAACTCCATTGGGCTTGCTCCTATGATAGTTCTTTTTTCCTTGATGTCCTTATTTTCATTACAGTACATAAAAGAGCTGAGAAATAAAGCTGTTGACTGGCAAACAAAAGTTATTATCAAAAAAAACTCCAAGTCACGCATTTGAATTTGTATGGTCCTGGAAGCAAAATGACTCCTGTTTAAGCCACTTCAAATCCTACCCTGGTCTTTAAAGGAATGATTCCCTTCATTTTTCAGCCTTATCTCCATTCGCTGCATCTGTGCTGTGCTGTCGACAACCACGGACATTGGTTTTGATGTGTTTTCCCACACTTGAAAAAAAGAACCTGTTTACTCTCAACAAGCTTACGGTGGAAGTTAACACCAGTCGCTGAGTTCTGTCTAGGGCATATTTCAATACATGTTGTAATTGTTTAACTATGTATGTGACAAAAATCTTTAATTGTTTATGCTAAGCATGCATTTTTTTACGACTCCTTAGTACAAATATTAATTTGCAAAAATGAGACCAGTTTTGACACCTGTCGAGTTGTTCAAGATCTGTCCCGTCCTTTTCCGAGTTCAGGAGAACCTGTTGAGACTGTTCGTGATAATCAACGGAGTGAGACAGACACAGCAAACAGAGATTGAGATGAAGGTAAGAAAGCTTCTTAATAGTATAAAACGAAGTTCTTTAGAAGAAAAGAGAGTGCAGCTTCAGACTAAGGCCACGGCGGTTTAACCAGAGTAGGTCTGGCACTAAAAGTAGAGGCAGAAAAGTGTGTGGGAGTCATTCTTTCTGTCCATGGGGTGTCAGTCGACCTTAAGAGCACCCATAAGTCCACACCTCTCGCACTTTTCTGAAAGGACCATGTAAATAAAAAGGGCAAATAAAGAAATGATAGGTTAAAAGACTGCAGTGAAGGCATGATACACACCAAGACCCTTATAACACACTAAGAAAAGCACTGCCGTGAGTGAGTGCCTGTGTGTTTAGGGGGGTGTGAACGTTTTGTGCATCAGTGGTTAGACTGAAGGTCTGTATGCTCTTCCTCACGGTCCTCTGAGTTATCTACAAAAGGATTTTTTCGTGGTTGTTTTTGTGGTTTCTGTTTCGTGGGGTGAAGCCCCTCCTCTGTGCCGATGTCGACAGTGATGTTCGTGTACAGAGGGAGGTATTCCCGAGAGATCAGCTCATACTCCAGAGAATTCATCCCATCCAGCTTCCACGTCTGCCTGGTCTTAGCCAGCATGTTAAACCTGAAAAACACACAATGTAGCACAGCATCTATTTAGCTATTTGTTACCCCAAACTACCCCTTCTAGGTTCCAACTAGAGTGTAGTTGCTGTTGGGTGGATGAGCTTTACCAATTCAGCTCAATGAGAGCATGTAGCACCTGTGTTTATACCAGACAACCTACAGAGTCAAATACAGTCCTGGAGGACACAGTTTGGTGTTTTATAAGCTCAAACACACCCAATTCAGTTCAACTGTTTGTGAGTGTGTCTGAGGAGGGGGATCACCCCTCTGTGGTGGACACTGACCCTTCAGGACTTGATTTGGCTACGCCTGCTTTAGGTTATAGCATTTAGAGTGCATTATTCATTTTACATAGCTATTTTCAATGTTTTTGACTTATTCTTGTTTTTGAGGATTTGGCAGAGAAACTTTTGCAAGTTCAAGCAAGAAAAGTGGCTGGGATCAGCTGTTTAGCACGTTTAGCATGTCACTAAGCATCTGAAAACGAGATGTTGGACCATTCAAAGGTATTAATAAAGATCCAATACTTTTCAGAAAGCTACAAAATATAAACTTGTCACTCCTAGGTACTGTAAAAACAGCATCGGTTTTGAAAATAGGTCAATATTTATTTTATTCAGGTGGGTGTGTGTGTGTGTTTGTGGGGGGGTTATAAGATGCATGGTTAACCTTTCTAGTGTAAATAAATTCCTGGAAGAGATTTACTTGTAATTGTAAACATTTTTTTCAGATTTGTTTTTTGTAAGGATTGTTTGAATAGATTACAAAATAAATTAAACATCCGTTTATATAATTGGCGTGGCTGTGCTGAGAACAAAGATGCTATGTTTAAGGCTTTAAATATTACAAAAGAACAAGGAAAAATACCCTCAGCGTACTAAGAGCTATCCATATCAATACATCAGTAAAGTAAAGCTACTCTGTGAAAGAAACTTTGGACTTAAACCACACTAATTCTTTAAAACCCATAACACCAAACAGAACCTCAAGGCAAAATGATATTAAATGGCAGAGAACTGATATGTCCTGTTAACTGTAAATGTGGGTATTGTTATAAACTGGTTTGTGTGCTTCTCAACAGGCAAAAAGGGATTTTCCCAGAAAAAGTACCTATTATTTAAACATTTGTGGGTGGAGTCGGACAGATAAACCATAGTGTCTGATAGACACAACCTACTGTGGGCATGGACAGGAAAATGAACCAGGTCAGTGCTGGCGTTACAGGTGAGGAATAAAACAGGTTATAAAATAGGCTGCTGACCTTTTGGGGTTGACCTCGTTGCCCTGATCATGCTTGTGTTTGATCATCTTGTATCGGCCAACCTTCAAGGATGGACGACTGATCGTCATTCCCCCCAAAGACACCCTTAGAAAGCAAGAGAGAGGGAAAAATGAAAGTGTGCATGTGCTAAATTTTACAAGACAGGCTGCAAAAAAAACATCAATTAAATCACTGATTATAAAAGTCAGTGGACAATTTTCACAAAATACCTTAATTACTGGTTATTCAATTAACATTTTACATTTACAGTATTTAGCAGAAACATTTGTGGTAACTTCTTGTTAAGAGTCTTGCTCAGGGACCCAGGGGTAGTGGCACGGCACCCAAACATCTCTTAGTTTATCATCATTTGTAGCCTTTTTTTTAGCTTAACATGGCAAATATGAATTCTTTGTGTGCTTTTGCATTTAGTATTTTTATGAGAAGACTTATAACTGCCTAATTTGGCATATTTCTCCTGTTACAAAAGGCATTCTTCCTTAAAAAATGTTTTTAAAATTAAACTATTAATTTTCATTTAACACTACAAACAACCCGAAAGAACACCCATATTTACTCGCACTTTCCCCCTCACTGCCGTCTACTGTCTCACTCACTGACTGAGAGAACGGACAGATTGGCCACAAGGCTGCCAATCAATTGTGCCGTGAGGAGCGGAATCCCAGAGAGTGAGAGCTGAGCAGCAAAATGAAAAAAAAGTGGGGAGCGGCTCTCACTCGATGGGAGTCAGCTCTTCTGATTCACTACAGAGTCGATGCTTTTGCACATGATACACACCTGATTCCAATGTCATCATCCTCGCCACCCCAGCCCCAATAATTGTTGGGAAAGCCATTTATCTTCAGGTAATGTATAGGCGAGAGTGCTGAAACGCCTCCAAAATACATCTTATATGGCAACCTGGCAAATATGAGGGTCAGAATTATTTCTACACAAAGAATACAATATTAAAATGCAAGAAAAAAATGCTGTTTATTTGATTTAATTACAGTACTAATATCCACCTCTCCTTCTGATCAAAGTTTTTAAATATGTAGCATTTTCTGAGTATTTCTGGAGAGTTACTTTGACTTAAACTATATTTTCTATTGTTCTTGTATTTGTCTCTGTTCAGTTGTAGCATTTTCTGTTGGCCTAGAAATTTCATCTCTAGTAACATCAATCCTGCATTCAAAGTTGAGGGACACAACTGAATGAACAAAGGCAGTCTGGGACTGACTTATATCCAAACTTGTCCATGGCGATGGCAGCATGTTTGGGGTTTTGATCACAGATGTAGGTGTTCCGGTCGTCCTCGGGGATCAGGTCAACGTCATGGAAGAACAGGCAGTCCCAGTCCTCTTCCCGCATTGCCTCCCGAAAGCCCACATTCATCAGCTTGGCACGGTTAAATGTATAATTACCGGCCTTTAAAAACAAACAAACACATTTGCATTTAGACACCTGCACACAAGCAAACCAAACAAGCACAAACTATTTTGAGAGGAAAGACTGCACTGTACTGGACCATGTTCTTAAAAGTGTAATTAAAAGTGGGCACCTTGAAAATCACCAGATTTAAATAGTGTGCACTAATCTCACAGCTTGATGATGCTAAATATATGGTAGTGTGAGTGTGAGAGAGAGTGAGTGAATGAGTGAGTGAGTGAGTGAGAATATGCATGGGGAGTTAACAGTTTGCCATAGGCTGGATAAAATCCCGACTATGCCCAAGCATTACAATGTGAAAACATTGCCCTTTGAAAACGATGCCATAAAGCTTATAGGAATCTGAGTTCAGGACAGTTCAGAATCACAGTAGATAAATTCATTCCCTAAAGCTGCCACATATATCCAGTATCTTCTCTTAGACCGTGGATCCCTCGTGGATTACAGTCTAATCCACTGCCTTTTAACACGAGGTATACTAAATCGTTTTGCTCCCATTAACCTTTACACTACACCAGCATCTGTTAGCAGGTCAACACTGTAAAAATGTCTGGAGCCACCCTGCAACACTATTAAAGCAGTGTCGGATCATTTCAACCGACAGCAACACAAAAGGCAGTAGACATCCAAAGAGCTTTAGAACATCCTTCAAGAAGCCTGGAGAACTATTTCTGAAGACACTTACAGAAATTACAGGAAAGCCTGATTATAAAATAACCAAGATAACCAAGACTGTGTACAGTGGTCACTAGCGTGGTCAGAAAATATACTGTTTTTGGGATGTAAAATAAGAAAAAAAAAACCAAAACCTGCATATATTTGTAAATAAATATCAATCCAGTTTTTTCTTGTGTAATACAAGTCATGTTAAAAAATGACAGCTTTTACAAATATAATATTTATATATAACAAATAACAAAAATTACAAAAAATTACAAAAAGAGCAGATCATCATCATAACTACACCTCAGATAAAGATATTCTTTTATTTCCCTGACACAAATATGCCCACAGAGGGGACAGTTTGCACATGGAATACTTATCTGGAGATATTATCATGATTTATTGAAATATATGTTGTCGCCAATCATATATGTTTTCCTCAGAACTGTCAGTAGGGTTTCTGAACATGAGTCAGTCTGTATGAAGTGGGTAAAATGTACCAAGCAGCAGGGGTCAGAGTTGAGATGGGTGGAAGTGGTCACGGTGTGGTTTTACTGTGACCAGAGGTACAAGGCCAAAGTGGGTTTTCAAGTCACCTGCTTCTCTTTTGAACTGTCTATTCCACCTTAAAAGTGCTCTATTGCGACTGAACCTGAAGTGGGTTTTCTAGACACCTGCACTGAAAATTGTCTTGCCTTGTTAAGCTACATTTTTTCTCTTGTGTTCCGGCCTGTTTGCACTTGTGTCCTGTTCTGTTCAGATTTGTTCTGCCCTTGTGTTGTACCATGGTCCTGGAGTAACTTTGTTTCATTTTTACTTGTACTGTGTATATGGTAGAAATGAAAATAAAACATACTTGACTACTAATCTGAATTGCTGGGTACCACTTTAAATACAGTTAAACTTATTAAGGTGACATTTGGTAGACGCCTTTAACCAGAGCGACTAACAATCATTAGTTAAAGAGACAGACCCCCTGGAACAAGGTTTAGGTGTCTTGCTCAAGGATACTATGTTAGAAGGTGGGGTTTGAACCTGCAACTTTGTTTTCATAGAGTCCACTAGAACAGCGGTCCCCAACCCCCGGGCCACGGGACACGTGATACCGGTCCACAGGCTGCACGGAAAAACTACAGTATTTCCTTTTTATTTACTATCAGAGACTAAACGATGTTTTATTTTGAAAAAATGACCGGATTTCTTATATTAAACCGGGTCGTGACGAAATAAAGTTTGGGGACCACTGATCTATGTATCAACAATCTCTCCCCCCCCCAACTTATCTAACTAGCACAGCAGTTACATTAATGTCTTTGTTTTATTAGTAAATTACTTAGCAATAAGTTCAGAATGTATAGTGTTCAAACCCAGGATTTTGTGCATATAGCATAGTGCATGTCATATAGGTTATTTTCAGAGTATTCATGAGCTTTAATTTTACTTTTAATTGAGATTTCATATTTTATATTGTTCTCATCTTTGTGTCTTTGTGGTTGTTTTACAAGCAGTTTCCTCCAGGAACAAAAAAGTGTTCTGATTCCAGGCAGTTTTGTATTGTTTTGTTTTGTTCCTTTTTAAACAATGTGGTGGCTCATGAATCAGACGGATGCTCCATTCTGTGTGATTTAAACCTGTCGGTTAGACATTGTTTCGGACATCCTGTGGTTAAAGGACATGATGTCACCTTCACTTGGACAACTAATCCTATCCCATCAGTCGTGCCTGAAAACAACTGGGCAAAAGCCTGACCAATTAAAGTTTTGTTTGAGTGTGCCCGTTTACATAAGGGGTAAGACCTTGTGTGTTCATATTAAAGTTAGAGATTTAAGCAATAAATCCTGCTTTGTGACACTGGCCCCTGGTGGAGGACATTGAAGCCCTGGTAAAGTCACTGTTGTGTTTGTTTTAGCTTTGAATGGGCTGTTTGTGTGTGTGTACCTGGTGTATGATATAGATGCCATAGTTAAGTTGCTGTCGCTGAAGAAACGGGTGCAGGTAGTAAAGGAGGTACTTCAGGTGGTGCTCTCGGTTTCTGTGGGGGATGATTATGGCAGTGCGGTGCCGAGCCTCACAGTCCGGCGGCCTGTAGCGCCCCCCGCGGACCACCAGTGCATTCTTCTGCTCAATCTGGGAGAGCTTGAGGCCAGAGGGGAAGCTGATGTGGATTGGACCACCTTTCAGAAAGAGGAGAAAGATTAATTCAATTATCAAGCAGCCCTTTTTTCAGACATCAAGGTTTATTATACAGTTCTAAATATTGAGGCTTATCAGTGTTGTAAGCCCAGATATTATTGTTTACACGCTAATCACCCTCCCACGCAGTATAATTGCTTTTTGCCATTCTCCATACTCCAGATCAGCATCATTCCACTGATCTCTGATCGCTTAGCAACAAGTCATTTTTTGGTTTGTCTCCATATTGGGTGAATCTACTTTTTTGGCAGAAGTCAATTTTCTATATTTGAAACAATATTTGTAGTCCATTTGCTTTCCATTTTCTTAGAACAGGAGACATAATTCAACATTTAAGGTAAATAACATTACAGCTTTCTTTAATTTATGAATAATTCGGCATCTATTATGAATTAATCAGCATCCACCATTAATTATTCCACCTTTGATATAGATGGTTCTCTACCCACTATGAATTACTGAATAACAAAAATGAATTATTCAGCATCCACTATGAACTATTCAACATCTACCAAAGAAAGGATGGAAAAGGGTCTTGTACAAATTTAGAACTGCATTTAGCGCTAAAACAGAACTATCAATGTCTTAAATGGAATACAAGAAGCATGAGAAAGTGCTGGATGTGGAATGTGCCCATTAAATTTCACATCATTTATTCTAAACCAGAGACAGGACGCTTCACAACAGCAAGAACACTGCAGTATATACAGTGGGGAAAAAATATTTAGTTCTCCCGCTTAAAAAGATGAGAGTCCTGTAATTTTCATCATAGTTTGTCTCTCATAGTTGAGGTATATCTGAGAGAAAAAAAATCCAGAAAATCACATTGTCTGATTTTTAATAATTTCTTTGCAAATTATGGTGGAAAATAAGTATTTTGTTACCTACAAGCAAGCAAAAGTCTGGCTTTCACAGACCTGTGACTTCTTCTGTAAGAGGCTCCTCTGTCCTCCACTTGTTATCTGTATTAATGGCACCAGTATAAAAGACACCTGTCCACACCCTTGAACAGTCACACTCTAAACTCCACTATGGCCAAGACCAGAGAGCTTTCAAAAAACACCAGAAACAAAACCGTAGACCTGCACCAGGCTGGGAAGACTGAATCTGCAATAGGTAAGCAACTTGGTGTGAAGAAATCAACTATGGGAGCAATTATTAGAAAATTTAAAACATACAAGACCACTGATTATCTCCCTCGATCTGGGGCTCCACGCAAGATCTCACACCGTGGGGTCTAAATGATCACAAGAACGGTGAGAAAAAATTCCATAACCACATTGGTGTGGGGGTGGGGGGAGGCTAGTGAATGACCTGCAGAGAGCTGGGGCCAAAGAAACAAAGGCTACCATCAGTAACACACTACACCACCAGGGACTCAAATCCTGCAGTGCCAGATGTGTCCCCCTGCTTGAGCAAGTACATGTCCAGGCCCGTCTGAAGTTTGCTAGAGGGCATTTGGATGACCCAGAAGAGGATTGGGAGAATGTAATATGGTCAGATGAAACCAAAATAAAACTTTTTGGTAAAACCTCCACTCGTCATGTTTGGAGGAGAAAGAACACCATACCTACTGTGAAGAATGGGGGTGGAAACATCATGCTTTAAGACTGTTTCTCAGCAAAGGGACCAGGACGACTGATCTTTGTAAAGGAAAGCATGAATAAATGTATCATCAGAATTTGAGTGAAAACCTCCTTCCATTGGCAGGGGCATTGAAGATGAAACGTTGCTGGGTTTTTGGCATGACGATGATCCCAAACACACCGCACAGGTAACGAAGGAGTGGCTTCTTAAGAAGCATTTCAAGGTCCTGGAGTGGCCTAGCCAGTATCCAGATCTGAACCCTATAGAAAATATTTGGAGGGAGTTGAGAGTCAGCCCCAAAACATCACTGCTCTAGAGGAGATCTGCATGAAGGAATGGGCCAAAATACAAGCAACACTGTGTGAAAATCTTGTGAAGACTTACAGAAAACGTGTGACCTCTGTCATTGCCAACAAATGGTATTTAAAATACTGAGATTAACTTTTGTTTTTGACCAAATACTTATTTTCCACCATAACTTGCAAATAAATTCTTTAAAAAAAAATGTTTTCTCATTTTTTCTCTCATGGTTGAGGTATACCTATGATGAAAATGACAGGCCTCTCTTACCTTTTTTTAAGTAGTGGAGAACTTGCACAATCGGTGGCTGACTATAAAAATATACAGTGGGGCAAGAAAGTATTTAAACAATATTCTATTCAATGACTGTAAAATATAAAAGGAGATTTAGTAAGTCTTTGAGGTAGGTAACGTGTTTGGATAGGAATAAAATGATTGGGATGTGTGTAAAGTTTCTAGGTACCCAACCTCATATGAAGCACAAAATTCAGTTAAAATTGAGTCATATGCAGATTTCAGAACCCAAATAATGTATTGACTTAAGGATACTTTGTTCCATGTACTATAGGAGGTCGGTGCTTGGCAATAATAATATTGGAAAAAAATATATATTCTGCCTTTAATCTATTCACATCCTGCGTGCAGAGGACGTCCCCTCCCCCAACTGAAACCTGGGCTACGGAAGGGTGTGCGTGTTTGTTGTAAGAGTGGTGTTGGGTGTCTGAGTTTAGAAAGGTGTCATATTTTTATCTTTATTTCCTCATGAACCTATAAAATCTGAAAACAGAAAACTTCCTGCTTTCTAGAGGCCTTCATTTTTCTTAATAAAGCAAAGTGAGACATGGCCTCAACCTCAAGGGAACTCAAAGCTGAGGGGAAAAACTACCACAGCACACTGTTATTAGAGCTGGAGATTATGACTTATATTTAAGTACTGCCATGTTACTGCTACATAATGCCATTGCAATGCATTTCAAAATATTAAAGTGCGCAATTATGGAATTAAAAAGGCTTCAAATCTATAAAGATAGTTTCAAATCCATACATGGAAAAAGGAAGCTACAAAAACCGTGCATTTCACAAAACCAACATACTTTAATATATCTTCTTATTCTGGCCGCAGCAGTTTAGTCCCCCTAATTCATGCACTGATTCGTCAAAACATTTGATGGTCAGAGATTAAACTAACTTACATTTACAGCATTCACCAAATGCTTTTATCCAAAGCGACTTCCATTCCCTAACTACTACCCCCACTGGAGTAGTTCTTCCAAACATGCAATCAGCCAATGTATTATTTTGATTTTGGTTTATCAGTTTTACATTTTTTTATGAAAATTCTTTGAGGCAGGTAATTATCTTCACAGGGAGCATGATTGCTGTGCCAACACATGTGTTATTTGTTTATTTTGGGTATTTTGGATAAACCAAAATCATCCATCAGTTAACCTGACTGTAAAGAAATTGGAATCCGGACTTGGGCCACTGTGAACAAAGCTGGAATGTGACTTGAAGTGATGAGCCCTTTTTATGCAACAGCTCAACAAAATAAAGTAAAACAATCATTTGAAAGAAGCACTGAACGCTATATAGAACATGCTTTGATACTGGAATGTTCTTTTGTCAAAAAAGTAAGCTTTCAAGAGTGGTGAGCTCAGGTTTGTTTGTTCGTTTCAAGTCAGATCTGCCCAAATGTGAATTTTACATTCCTCGTCAATTTGTCTTCTGTTCAGTTCTTGCGAAAGACAAGCTCAACAGGTTGGGCATGGAATGCAGTCTCAACCAGCCAGAGCAGTCAGAACTGTGGTATAAAACATAAGAAAATTATTAAGAGAGATTAAAAGAGAGCCGCCGACAGGGAAGGGCAACTTCACTGATTCAGAACTGTTCACAGTGGAGGTGAATGGAATCTGACGTCTGCCTCTAAAAGTTCCTAACAGAAAGTTATTCCAAGAAATGGTTATACCAAATGGTTATGACTGGAACGTCATCAGTTCCTGGTCCTAAAACTAGAGCCATACTGACGTACAGATACATACAGCGTGTCCTGAGGCAAAACTTTCCCCAAATAAAACTGATTTAGTTCAGATTATTCACTATTTTTCCATCAGCAACATCCATATAAACAATCAGACACATGGAGCTTCGCTGGGGGTCGATGAATAAATTGGCCATATTTGTGTTGGAGACATCTGGTTCCATTCACCACCACTGTAAGACAGGGTGTTTGTTTACAAACATTTGACAGACTACTTGATTTTTATTAATAAAAAATCATTCCATAAAATTTTGCTTCCTTCTAATAAAGCCACAATCCAATACAATGATTTGTCTTATCTTTATTCAGGCCTTGAAGCAGGCAGAGTGATAGTAGCAGGCAGGTGTATGAGCCAAATGTGCTTGGGTGGGTGGTTGAATGTTTGCTTCGTTTACTCTGTAAGCAATAGTTACATCAAATATCATAATTAACAGGACACTTATTTATATTCCTGCTTTAAGGTCATATTTTGATCATTTTTCTTACATTTATGACAAACTCACAGCCCTACAGCGAGTGTGATGAACCGGATCGTGTTGTACAGCTTGATGAACCTGATCTTTGTGAGTTTATCCTGCTTAACAGCATAACTGTGAATTTGTCACAAACGTTCTACAACTTGATGACCATCCAGTTATGTGTCGTGCAACAATCTCTCAGTCATGTTCTACAGCTGACAACCAGATGGTCAAGTTCTACAGCACAGCAAACTCAGGGATACATTCTACAATGTGATGACCTCAAGAGGAAGTTCTGATGATGTGCATAATGAGTACCGTATTTTTCGGCCAATAAGACGCACCCAATAGGAAAATCTAGAAAAAGGATGTCCCAAAACTTTTGTCCACTCTAGATACATAACGTCTCGTCCCGTTTTAGTCAACGACACTTTAGCACAGTTTTTATATTGTAAACCACATTTAGTCTCGTTCTTATTCGTCAACAAAAATCCATTACAGATGTAGTTTAGTTATCGTCACATGACCAGCAT
>JBBMFX010508306.1:0-16746 GCA_037832545.1 Rhabdalestes septentrionalis
GCCTCGCCACACCCCTTCTTTCCAGTGTCCCGCCCCACCCAGTGCATTGTCATCTGCTAAAATCACAGTGCAGATTTATGGCGGAAAAATGCACGATGCGCTTGCACAATATAGCAATGATGGGTTGCGCCAGTGACGAAAGCACATTGCGACGTGTTCATTATTGGGCCCAGTGTCTCGTCATGCTTCACAGAGTACTGCATAATGGTGACATTTAGTTCTCATAAGAATAACATGACATTAATGACACATTATTTATTTTTATGATTGTTGTCAAAATGTGTCATTCGGTTTTTGGAATGTTTAGATTGTTTGGATGCCATCATTATGACAACTTGACAGTAGCCAAGATTGAAATGCAATGTGTTTGGAATTATGTTGTCATGACAACTTGACATTATTTTAAAATGGGTTACACACAATGTCATCTTGGCTAATTCAAGTTATCATAATGATGACACCTAAACAATGTCATCTCCACATTCCAAAAACTGAATGACACACCATGACAACAATCATAAACATCAATAAGGTGTCATTAATATGCATGACATGTGTCATGTCATTCTTATGACGGCTACATGTCAACCTAATGTAGACCCCTACAAATAAAATGTTACCATTCCTATTATTGTCCCTGTCATTTCTAGTCTGTCATGTCTCCCACTTATGTCTAGTCTCCCATCCAGCCATCAGTCCATATCCAGTTGTCTGTCTACTCTCCCATCCATCCATCAGTCCTGTCTGCTGTTCAGCTTTCTGTCCAGTTGCCTGTATCACCTGTCCAGTGCCCTCTGTGGGTCACTCCTTTTCAGTTTCCATGTTCTGTTTCTGGTCTCTCCTCTATGCCGTTTTCATAGCAAGTTCTGGTTTGCACATTCGGAGTTTCATGTTAGAAATGCCCTACATTTTCCTAGTTCCTTGACTGTAATTTCTTGTTTATGTCACCATGTGCTTTTGTTGTTGTTGTGGTTCCTTGCCTGTGTGCTAGTCCTGCCTGCTTAATTCTTCACCTGTGTTGTTTGTTACGCCTCCTAGACCTGATGTTTCTATACCTGTCTTGTCTCATGTAGCCTCTGTGTCTTTGGCTACTTTTTAGTCTGAATCATATATTTTTCACTAACACATTTTTAACACATCTAGTAGCTTGATCATTTATACTAAGTTACTCCCACCACCATTCTCACTCCATATTTTTTTCTAATGAGTTTTCCTTTGCTTGACAGAGGAAGCAGTCCTTAAATATGTGACAAAAAGCCATGTTAGTCAATGGAGTATAAAAAAGTCCTTTGTTAAAAGCCTTAATTTAAAATGCTGAGCTTTCATTCTTGGCAAATCATTTGAATATGCAAAACATGTTTAATTTAATAAAAAGGGTGGTATTTGTTCATTTCTGATACATCTACATCCCTCAGAGAAACAAACAGTGTTCCTTAGGTCTTTGGAAGATATAGTAGCAGAGGAACGCGGGGAAACTTGTTTACAGTGTGAAGTATCCAAGCAAACAGTAAATGCTATTTGGAGGAAAGATGGTACAATCCTAACTGCCAGTGAGAAGCATGAAATTCTTCACTTGGGCAAGACTTTAGCTCTCATCATTCACAAGCTCAGAAAAGATGATGCTGGGGATTACTCTTGCGATGTAGGGACTAGCCAAACAAAAGCCAAGGTTGTCGTTCGTGGTAAGTTTAATAAGTTTGGTATTCAAATAAAAGTGACTGAAAAAAGTGACATAATAATGACATATTTCTAATCTTTTTAGACCTCTGTGTTACCATTATCAAACGTTTGAAGACAGCTACAGTTTTTGAGGGGGAGAAGTGGACTTTTGAATGTGGTTTGTCACATGACATTATTGATGAGGCTTCCTGGACCTTGAATGGTAACTTGATTGTTAGCAATGGAAGATTTGAAGTTGCTAACAAGGGGTGCAAATACACACTGACCATCCATGAGGTAATGACCTCTGATGCAGGTGATGTGGTCTTCACCATCAAAGATCTCAGCTGCAGGACCATGATGTTTGTCAAAGGTACAACATCTACAGTGGTGTGGAATGTTTTGTTTTGCTAAGTGTGAATTGAGCAAATTATCTATGCTTTTTTTTTTCTCAGAGAAGCCTGTAAGGGTCTTTAGGGACATGCTAAATGTTAAGGCAACACCTGGAGAAGATGCAGAGCTTAGCTGTGAAATCACTAAACCCCAAGCCACCATCAAGTGGTTAAAGAATGGCAGTTTGATCAGAGTCAGCCCTAAATATGAGATTAACCAAAAAGGATATTTGGTTAGGCTTATCATCCATAACACTACTGTAAAGGACTCAGGAGAATACTGCTGTGAGGCAGATGGAACTGCTACTAGAGCGAGGTTAGAGGTCAGAGGTAAGTGCCTCATACATTTTAAGTTATCTTAATGAAAACACAATTTGTGTGATACACTGGGTTGTCAAATATAGGCAGGGAATCATCTTAGGTCTGTCAGAATACAACATTTTGTGAAAAATAATTTCACAGTTTATTTTGATATCAAACTATAATTAAAAACAAGTGCATGTTTGTGTGGTAAATGGCAGTGATATTTACTCAAATTTGACTCCATACAGAATTGAAGTATTCCTTAGTACATGTCCCTTGACTTATTGCCTCCATCCCCATAGACTTCCAGCACACATTTGCGAAAGAACTAAAAGATGTAGGAGCAGAAGAGAAGAGCATGGCAATTCTGGAGTGTCAAACTAAAAGTCCTGTCAGTAAAGTGATCTGGTTAAAAGGGATGGTGGTGCTCAGTTCAGGCCAGAAATACCTGATGAAGAATAAAGGGGTTGTCCTCTCCCTTACCATCTTCAACCTTGAGAAGAGTGACAGTGCTTTATACACCTGTGATGTTGGGATGATGCAGAGCAGGGCATTACTCACAGTACAGGGTAAGAGCCAAATGCATTGTTAGTAATAATCCCCCTAGTTTCAGCATCATTGGTCAAAAGAGCCTAAAAACACTCTGCCTTATTAAACGTCTCTTTACTGAAGGTAAAAATGTGTGTGCAGATTTTTAAAGTGTGGGAAACACCCTTTCATGAATAATGCAAACAATTAAAAAAAATGCCTTTATCCTTTAGGTCAGAAAGTGCTCATTTTGGATGAACTAGAGGATGCTGAATGTCTCGAAGGAGACAATGTGATGTTCAAATGTCGTATCTGTCCAAGTGACTTCACTGAAGTGAAGTGGTATCTTGATGAAACACAGCTGTACACAAATGATTTAAATGAGATTAAAATAATTCCTGGAGGTTTCCATACTCTTGCCATAAAACAGCTTGAACGCAAAGATACTGGAACGATCTCTTTTGAAGCTGGGGACAAGAGATCCTATGCCTCACTACTAGTAAGAGGTAAAGTTCTTTTGAAAGTTCTTTTGAAATTTTAATGAAGCAGCTGATAAAAAAAATCAAACCAAAATAAAAGAATTCATTGGAATGTGGCACATAATGTATGTTAACATGTGTCATTTGCAGAAAGGCGCCCAACAATTACCAAAGCACTGGAGGACACAGAAGCCATTGAGGGAGGGAGCTTGGCATTGCTTTGTAGGACCTCAAAGCCTTGCCATATCATGTGGTATAAAGATGGCTGTTTAGTCTGGAATTCCTCTAACTGCCTGACAAGTCGAGCTGGAAATGAAGCCAGGTTAACCATTCGTGAAGTCAAAGACACAGATGCAGGAGTGTATGAATGCAATGCAGGATCTGTCAGCACCAAGGCTGTTGTGACCGTTAAAGGTACTATTTTATCCACCAGGAACACTGCTCATCCACCAGGAACACTGCCCTTTTGATGCCAAAAATGTGTAATTAAATTACCATTTTGCAAATAAACACATTTTGTTCTTCACAGAATCAAATTCTAATTTATTACCCTTCATGTTTTGACATATCCTTTCACTAGAAGCTTTTGTCGTTTACCCAGATGTTTCATTTTGACCACCATCCTGTCTGACTGCAATCCAGATGTTTAGTAATTATTTTGTATTTATTTAATGGCAGTGGTACCAGCTGAGTTCACAAAACAGCTTCAATGTCAAGAAGCTGATGAGGGAGGTAGTGTGAACCTGTACTGTGAATTCTCCGTACCTGGTGTTCAATACATATGGCGTAAAGGAGCAGAGACACTTAGGAATGGAGAGAAGTTCCTGATGAAACAAAGAAAAAATCATATATGCCTTACAATTCACAATTTGAAGCTGGAGGACTCTGGGACCTACACCTGCATTTGTAGAAACCAAAGAACTATGGCGACCGTCACAGTCCATGGTTTGTGATGTAATTTTAACTGATAACTATTTGTATTGCTGATGGATATAGACAGTAGCCTCACCATATTATCTCTTTACCAGCTGACCCCATCATGTTCATTAAGGAACTGAAAAATCAAGAGTCAGAAGAGGGCAAGAATGTGACATTACGCTGTGAACTCTCCAAGGCAGGAGTTCCAGCTGAGTGGCTGAAGGAGGAGGAAGTGCTAAGCCACGGGATGAAGTATCTGATTCGACATGTAGCATCAGTACAGGAGCTGGTAATCAGGAATCCATTGCCAGAGGACAGTGGAACCTACAGCTGTGTCTGTAGAGGCCAACAGACCAAAACCACAATAAAGATTAACGGTTGGTCATGTTTTGGGGCAGACAGTGCTTTGTGTTTTGTCACACAGGTTTTGTAAATCAGGCATTAGCAGCATTGCTATTTGCAGTAGTAGATCAATTATGAACTCAACATTTTCCAAACCATAACATTTTTTTGACTGAAAATTTTTCCATAGCTCAACCCATCACATTCAAACAAAAGCTAAAAACCCAAATGGTTGAGGAAGGAACTGGTGTCATTTTGCACTGTGAGCTATCAAAACCTGGACTTCCTGTTGAATGGAGGAAGGGCAATGATTTGCTCAGATCAGGAGAAAAGTACCAACTGCGACAACGAGGTTCTGTAACAGAGCTGAAGATTTTCTCTTTGAGATATGAGGACAGTGATGTATACAGCTGCTCATGTGGCAACATCCAGACTTCAGCTAAAGTTACTGTTTATAGTAAGTGTGATGAAAGATTACTGTTATTTGTTTTTTTTATGTATTTTCTAATTGATATATATTTATTCTCATTTGTTTGATCGATTTTTTATCTTTGTGCTTTTGTTCTGAACACCTGCAATGTACGTTTTATTGTATTTTTTTAAGGTCTGATTCCACTAAACAAGTCCATCTTTCTTTAAAGCAAAAGTATTTGGGCAGAGAAATAGAAAATGGGCAATAATCCAGTTCTCCATTCACTTAATTATTGAATACATTCTGTTTCTGCAGGGAAGCTTATCAGTTTCAAAGAGAAGCTAAAGAACCAGATATTAGAGGAGGGCAAAGCCGTGACCTTGCAATGCGAACTGTCTCATCCTGGTGTTCCCGTGGAGTGGTGGAAAGAAGAGGAGCTCCTAGAGCCTTGTCCAAAATATCTAATGAGAGAACGAGACACAACATACGAACTTATCATCAATGACACTGTGCCTGAGGACAGCGGAGTATATAAATGTGTATATGGGGACCAAAAGACAAAAGCTACCATCAAAATTGTTGGTATGTGAGTCAAGTAATCTTTTAACTGAATATAAAGTTCTAAAATTATCCAAGATTGCAGGTTTAACATGTATACAAAATAAATATTATTGGAAATTCTTTGAAACTCCAAATGTTGTTATTTTCCCTAAGTTAATTTGTGCTGGAATTTCACATTGATTGGAAGGTAATTTTAACATCATTCCAAAAACCCAAATTCACAACAACAGCTATCAATTAATTTGATTATTAATATATCTTAATGATATCTTATTAGTTAAGCTATGCACTAATAATAATGTATAATGTATAAAATGTATAATTTTGTGGCGGCTTAGGTTTGCCTGCAACTTTCAAACAACACTTAAAGAACCAAGAAGTATCAGAAGAAGGCAGTGTGGTACTAAAATGTGAGCTTTCCAAAGCTGGAGTACCTGTGGAATGGTGGAAAGGTAAGGAATGTCTGATGCCAGGTGGGAGATATCTGATAAGACAAGAGGGCAACGTTGCTGAGATGGAAATCACAAAAGCACACCCTAATGATGCTGGGATATACAGCTGTGTTACTGGAAACCAGAAGAGCACTGCAGAAGTGAAAATCAAAGGTAATTTTGCTGTTTAAATAAACAAAAAATTTGACTGTTTTCTTAAATTAGAAAAGCTTCTGTATATTACAATATTAGATTTCAAAAGTTTGTCATGCTGTGTCAGCTCTTCCAATCACTTTCAAACGGGAGCTACAGGACCAGGTTTCTAAAGAAGGGGACAGTGCTGTGTTCACGTGTGAACTTTCTAAACCTGGAGCTCCAGTAGAGTGGAGAAAAGGAAGACTTGTTCTGAAACCTGGCGAGAAGTACAAGATGACATTGGAGGGAAGGTTAACTACACTGAGAGTAATTAACACTGAAGAGAGTGATGCTGGGAAATATACTTGTAAAACCAAAGACGCTCTGTCAGCTGCTGAACTCACTGTACAAGGTAAGAAAGTTTGGCTTTATAACTGTTTAATTCATGCCATAAAATTGGTTCCTCTGTTTTCCATAATGTTATCCAAACATTCCATTGCATTCAGGATTTCACTCCTAACAAATCTAAAGGGACTTTTCATAGATACATGATCATATTTTCATCTAACAAAAGAAAAGCTTCTGCTGAAGTTCCCTGAATCCACCCAGATTTGGAGCACCTCCCATCTGATTAAACTCACATAATTACAAACCTTTGTTTGTAATTACACTGTCCTGATTTCAAGATATTCTGAACAGTATGGTCTTCCATATTTTTTGAATAGGATTAAAAAACATACTCCCTTTCACAGATTTATCATTTAAAAAACAACAACATAAACTTAGGCTTAAAGCATAGCAAAAGTTGATCAAGACAATCTGACTTATTTGTTAAGTGGCACTTGTCACATCACTTCAGCCCTGCAGAGGTTTGTTAGACATTTGTGGTTTTGTACACATTTTTGGGGGGTTTGCTCCCTGGGCTGGTGGCTACAGCTGCTGGTTGATGTATATTGTTTTGAGCAAGGGGGTGGTTAGAATTGCTAAATACAAACTTTTTTGTAGCACTCCCTGCTACTTTCAAAACCATTTTGGAGAACTTGGAAGCTCCAGAAGGAAACAGCCTCAGTTTGCATTGCGAACTCTCCAAAGCTGGAGTATATGTAGAGTGGTGGAAGGGAGGAGAAATGTTAAGAACTGGCGAAAGGTATCAGTTGAGGCAAAGGGGTGCAAGTGCAGAACTCCTAATAAGAAAAGCTCAGCCAGAGGATAGTGGAATATATCGCTGTGTGTGTGGAGAGCACAGTACAGAGGCCATTATTAAAGTAAATGGTATGTATTCTCACACTGAACACCTATTTCATGTGAAAGAGTATATTCTGTAGAAGCTTAAATTGTTAGAGATGGATAAACTGTCATCTTCGTGTTGTTCTGAGTAGCTCATCCCATCACATTCAAGCAAGAACTGAAGAATCAAGAGGTTGAAGAGGGAAACAGCGTCACTTTGCGCGGTGAACTCTCAAAGGCTGGAGTTCAGGTAGAATGGTGGAAAGGAGATGAAATCCTCAGGTGTGGGGAAAAGTATCAAATGAGACAAACAGCCACAAAGGTGGAGTTTGTCATCAAGAAAGCAGTACCTGAGGATAGTGGTGTCTATGTTTGTGTAGGCCCAGACCAAAACTCCAAAGCTACAATCAAAATCAATGGTAGGAAACTACTTAAAGGGTCAAATTCCTCACAGACATATCGAAAGGTTTTCACCTTGTGTGACTGCTGTGATTTATGTGCCCTCAGCTCTACCAGTGATTTTCAAACAAAACCTGAAAAACCAAGAGACAGTGGAAGGCAACAATATCACTCTATGCTGTGAGCTTTCCAAACCTGGAGCATTAGTGAGATGGTGGAAAGGTCAGGAAGAGCTGACTTTGGGTGAAAAATACCACTTGAAGACTGAGGGGAGGATAGCTGAGATGATTATCAGGAATGTGGTACTTGATGATGCTGGTTTATATAGCTGCAAAATAGGTGATCAGACGACTACTTCAGAAATCAAAATTCGGGGTAGGTTTTTTTTTTACCATGGCAGTAACTTTCTGCAGTCCTTTCGTTAGTCATTTGAAAGTGAAAATGTTGAAGGAAATGTCTTGTTGAATTTACTTTCGAATTTCTATGGCTTTTGTAGCTCTACCTGTAACTTTCAAACAAGAACTGAAAAGTGAAGTTTGCAAAGAAGGGGAAACGGTGTTGTTTAGTTGTGAACTCTCAAAACCTGGGGCTCCAGTGGACTGGAGAAAAGGCAGAGTTATTTTGAAGGAAGGAGATAAATATGAGATGAAACAAGAAGGAAAAATCACCAAGCTTACCATACATAATGTTGAGGAAAGTGATGCTGGGAACTATTCATGTAAAACCAAGGACTCTGAGTCAACTGCTAAACTTGTTGTCCGGGGTAAGGCAATTAAATTTGTTATTAGTCCAGTGTAGGTGGCTTTGGGTGCTTTCTATTTCCTAATGTTTTCTTAAATCTGCTTTTTGTGTGCCAGAGCCTTGCATAACCTAACACTAGGATATATTGTACAACCTCTGCTATTTCTTTACTGGTGCCTATTTGCAGTTCCACCCATCACTTTCAAAAAGAAGCTTATGAATCAGGAAGTTGAGGAAGAGAACACCATAAGCCTGCAGTGTGAGCTGTCGAAAATTGGCATGTCTGTTCAGTGGAAAAAAGGAGATGATGTGCTTAAGCCTGGATTGAAGTATCACATTAGGCAGCAGGATGCTACAATGGAGCTGATTATCAAGAAAGCAATGCCTGAAGACAGCGGTGTCTATAGTTGCCTATGTGGGGATCAGAAAACCAAAGCCACTGTCAAAGTTTTTGGTAGGATGCTCAAGATGCTTAAATGAACATAAACTCATTAAACGGCATTAATCTTAAAATGTATCTTTCATCTTACTTTTGTGACTACTATACAACTGATCTGTAAACCCTGTAGGAACAGTACAGTGGCCCTGAAGTTCAAACCACACCAACAAATTACTAAACACAACAACAATTTGAGAAACACAACAAATTAAGAAGCACAAAAACAAAATTGAGAAGCACAAAAAAAAGAGGAATCACGAACACAAAAGAAGAATCACAAAAACAAATTGAGAAGCACAAAAACAAAAGACGAATCACAAAAACAAAAGAAGAAGAAATTGAGAAAAACAATATTGAGAATCACAAAAACAAAACTGAGTATCACAACAACAAAATTGAGAAGCACAAAAACAAAACTGAGAATCACAAACACAAAAGACGAATCACAAAAACAAATTGAGAAGCACAATTACATTACCCACTCCCGGAAAGGGTAGGTACCAGTAAGCAACAGGAGACATCACTGATTGGACGACCGCACTGTTTGTCCTTGTAACTGAAAGTTAATCTGCCTTTAGCGCATTTTTCCAAACATGAACATTACCGTGATTCAAACTTAGTTGTTGCTGTTCGAGAATATTTTGATTCAGGAAATACTACATATTGTAGCAGAGTTGAGTTGGGTAGGGCTGTTCCCAGCATCCATTGCTCCTGCGCTCTCTGTGTAAATGTGTTCTGTGTGTTATTTGGGGGTTATTGTGTGTAGTTGGTGGGTGGAATGTGTATTTGTGTGTATTTGGGGATGTTTATGTGTGTGTTGGGGTTGTTTTGGGGTTTGTTTGTGTGTTTTAGAGTAGAGGTACACAGACACGGTGGATCTGTGTACCTGGGGTGGGATTTTTCTGTTCTGGGAGTGAGTGGTGACGTGGGCTGTGTTAACTCTTTGCATGCTCCTGCTTTCTGAGCTCAACAAAGGCTGCAGAGTTCTCTCCCTTTGAGTTAACCTGCTCTTGTGAGCGTTCCTTGCCTCCCTTAACGATCTCTGCTTGAAATTGTTACACTGGTGTCAGTAGTGGGATGGCGGAGCAAATGGCGCTACGAGAGATCAAAGAACTCATCCAGCAGCTCGAGGGAGCCAGATGGAGGGAGAAGAAGCTCACTAGAGAAGCAAGCCAGCAGAGGGCAGCAGAGGGTCCCCCAGCTGGCTCCAGCACTTCCTGGCCAGCAGCGAGATGACGGAGTGGTCCTGGCCCGCCAACGGCCGAAGGCGGTGATGAGCAATGGCCGCGGGAAGGTGACGACGAGCCCTCGTCAGCGGCCGTCAAGGAAGTCGGCGCGCCTCTCCCAGCAGCGTTCCCCAAGAAGACGCATGCGCTCAACTCATGAGCTGACAGCGGAGAGAAGGACAGATGATGGGAGCCTTTGCCACTGACCTGCGGCAGCTAGCATGACGGGGGTATCCAGATTTCGCAACGCTGTTTCCGCTGTGGCGAACTGGGGCACCTCGCGCGCTTTTGTAATGCACCCACGCCAGTGGACCTCGTATACCAGCAGCAGTTAAACTGAAGTGGGGCAGCGGTGGAGGAAACCGTTGCTCGTTTCAGCCTCTTTTCATCAGGACTTTATCTCGACTGTTCGGTGGACGGGGTGGACTGTCGGGCTTTGGTGGACATGGGGTCCACTATTTCCTTAATTTGCGGTGGAACTGTGCAACAGAAGGACTGCCGAGGCGGATCTGGGCCGCCTGCTCGGATTACTACCATGACAGGACAGAGCGTGGCCATGCGGCGGCCGAGGACTGTGTGCGTGCCGGTTGGCGGCATCGTGCTGGAGCACCCTTTCCTGGAGGGGCCGATTCAGGACTACTGCATTGTGGGGCTGGATCTACTGCAGAGATTGGGGGGACTGACAATTTCCGCTCCGTGGGGGGAACCACGACGGGCCGAGCGTCAGGGTGGTCGAGGGGTCCGGTGTGCAGCCAGAAGCTGCGGTGGGGGGTGTGCCGCAACAGGGGCCGTCACCTAACCAGCAGGCTATCGACCAGCTATTCAAGCCTATGGCAGTTCCGGGTTATGCCGGTTGTGTAACGCCCTGGCCACGTTTGAGCGGCTCATGGAGAAGGTGCTTGGGGACATTCAGCACTTGCGCTGTGTGGTCTATCTCGATGATGTGCTAGTCCACGTGCGTAGCTTTACGGTCAGAAATTCTGTCTGAGGTCGGACCACGCATCGCTCGTTTGGTTAATGAGCTTTAAAGAGCCCAAGGGTCAGCTTGCTCGTTGGCTGGAGGTCCTGCAGTCCTTTGACTTCGAGACCCAACACCACGTGGGGAGGCTACACGGTAACACCGACGGTTCTGTGAGAGAGTCGAGGCGGAGGATAGTGGGGTAGTTCAGGACCGGAGTTCCGGATCAGAGTTCCACAGTGACCAGGGCCGGAATTTCAAGGCGGAAGTGTTCAGGGAGGTCTGCAGCTGGCTGGGGGTCCACAAGACCCGGACGACTCCACTTCACCCGCAGAGCGCTGGCCTGGTGGACCGGTTCAATCGAACCCTAGCCACGCAGCTTGCAAACCTCACCAGCGACCACCAAAGAGACTGGGACTGCCACCCCGCCGCTGGTGCTCTGGTCCTATCGGACTGCGGTCCAGGAGTCCACGCAGTCCACCCCGGCGGGTGTTTGGCCGGGAACTCAGTGCCCGGAAAGCCAGACCTGGAGTACTACCACCATCTTTGGGAGTGGCTGCGGGTGGTGCACGAATTGACCCGCCTAGCGCTAGCTGAGGCTGGCGCCAAGCAACAGCGAGTCTATGACGTGCGGGCTTGCAGCCGGGGCTTTTTCAGCAGGGGAGAAAGTGTGGGTGTACAGTCCCATGCGATTATTGTTGGGTAGGGGGGTATGATGGCAAACAGGTCTTTAAAAAGGTCTCATTGAGCCCCATCTAACTGAAGTTTCACGGAGATTGGTGATTGCCTGTCTAGAAAAGCCGTGAGCACCTTCCATGGGTGACTGAATTATAGGGAAGGTTTCCTGGACAAGGATTAAACCTAGTCCTGGATTATATGTGTTAGAAAATTTTTCTAGTGACAAATTATCACATCAAACTGGATTACTCAGAGAATAATAATTATTGAAACAACAGTTTGAACTGGAGGCATTCAAACAGAGTTTGCTAGGCTCTCGAATGAAGACCTAAAGAGTGTCTCTGTGTTCCCTCTCTTATACCCAGAAGTTGTGTAGAAAGAGAAGAGGGAGTGAGTACATCTGGCATCTGGAGATAATGTATGGGCATCAAAGGAGGAACAAAGCACTGTAGTGTGCAAGGGAGAAGTCAATGATTTACCTTGAGACTTAAGTTACATCAAGCTGCAGTAAGACAAAGACAACTTTGTATGGAACAAAATCATGCAATGTGAGTTAATGAGAGAGAACACTTTGTATATAATAAAGTCACGCAGTGTGAGTTATACAGAAATATCAGTAATTATGAACATGATAAAAGTAATAAAACAAAATTTCTTCACAATATGGTGCTTTTTCTGCTGAAAAAAGAAAGCTTAGTCCAAGATTTAATCCCTGTCTGCGCCACAGGCAGAGTAACTTTCAGTTCCAAATACAAACAGTGCGGTCGTCCAATCAGTGATGTATCCTGTTGCTGACTGGTACCTACCCTTTCTGGGAGTGGTTAATGTAATTGTGCTTCTCAATTTGTTTTTGTAATTCGTCTTTTGTGTTTGTGATTCTTCTTTTGTTTTTGTGCTTCTCAATTTTGATTTTGTGATACTCAGTTTTGTTTTGTGATTCTCAATATTGTTTTTGCACTTCTTAATTTGATCTTGTGATTCTCAATTTGATTTTGTATTTCTCAATGTTGTTGTTGTGCTTCTCAATTTGTTGTGTTTCTACATTTGTTGTTGTGTTTAGTAATTTGTTGGTGTCATTTGCACTTCAGGGCCACTGTAGTATAGAAATGAGGAATGAAAACTCAATTACACCTCCTTAGGGTTTAAGTGGTTAATGACTTATTTTATTTCTTTATACACTACTTTGATTGTTTAGCAACTCCTGTTACATTCAGACAAAATCTTAAGAACCAGGAGGCCCCAGAGGGAGGTGTAGTAGTCTTGCACTGTGAGCTGTCCAAAGCTGGGATACCTGTGCAGTGGTGGAAAGGTGAAGAGGAGCTTAGAAATGGGGCCAAATATAAGATGATTCAGGAGGGATCGGTTGCTGAGTTACACATTAAGAATGTCCTTCCTATGGATGTTGGGGAATATAGCTGTATTATTGGAGAACAAATGACTACAGCTGAAGTGAATGTGAGGGGTATGTGCCAAGCCATCTGCAATCACCTGAAATAATTACAACGAATGACACATATACTTATATTCTTGTATATGTATCACTTTTTATTATTTTCTCATCCATCACCACTTTCACATTCTCTATGCAACCATTCATCATTAAATACAAACAAATACGTTCGTTGGCACTGTGTATTACAATGTACAATGTAACCAAGACAAATGACACTGTCTTGTTCACACAATATTCCATATCATGAACAACAGATCCTTCCAAATCTCAATTCCAGTCCCCTCTTATCATTTACATAAAGCCAGCTGCATTTTTCTATTTAACTGTGCTTAATTAAAACACCTAACTTAAACCCAATTTCGTCCTACAGCTGCAGCCTCTGTGTTCTTTGAGAAAGAATTAGAGAGTCAAGAGGCAATGGAGGGAAACTCTGTGAACTTCAGTTGCTTGCTATCCAGCGCAAATGCACCAGTGACTTGGAAAAAAGACTTAAAGCAGATTACTCAAGGTGGACGATTTACTTTACACCGGAAGGGCTTCACTCATGAGCTGGAGATCAGGAAGCTAAAGCCTGAGGATGCTGGTATATACACATGTAGTACAAGGGGCAAAAAGTCATCAGCAACTCTTAGAGTGATAGGTAAGTCTCATTTTTGTTTAATAGCTTTGTCTGTAATGAAGAAACATAGTTAATTTGGTATGGTTATGGTTTAAAAACACATTTTTTGTCATATTTTAGGGATGTTTCATTACCTCTTGATGTAATGGCCTGGCAGTAAATAAAATGTTCACACCTGGTCTACCAAGTTGTGGTTGATCAGTCAAGGTCCAAATATACCTTTAGGTTACAACTAAGCTGTGAGGCAAAAAAAGGGAGTTAAATGATCTCCCATATTGTTTCCATTTAAAACATCCCTCAAATTTCACTGAACCCTCGCAAACATTCTCAGTGTTTTGACAAAGACACATCAGTCCACAGGATCTCTTACTCTGAGCTTGAAACATTTGTGTGAATCTGTCCAATATTGTGACAGCCAGTTTAAACTACCTCAGGAATAGGAGTACTGAAAAATAATTAGATTTGTGGCAATGTCATTTGCACAGAATTTTGGTTCTCCCCAGCCCAGGTTTGGTTTAAGGTAATTGCTTGCAGCAGTGAATTTTGGTCTTGACTATGTGCAGACCTGAATTAAGAGCTAGATTTGAGCGGGGGATGTGTTTATGGAAATTGTTTGGGTGACAATTGACTATGTTTTTGAGACCTATGCTCAAAAGTAGTTCTAAATTTTATGAAGGAACATTTGGACACCCAAACATGTATTGGCTGATGAACTACATCTAGGGTAGGTGTAAAATTCTGTGAGTATACCACTTAACAATTCTTTTTTTTCCCAACCTAACAATTCTTAAAATGCATGGGATACTCCCAGTATCTCCGAACTGTATTGTTATATTTTACAATTTTCTTTATTATGTCACTCATCTTTATTTGTGCTTATAATGAATAATGAAACAATATTTCATTGAAAAGCACTTTGGCTGTTACGTACATGAAAACGTACTTACTTTCAGAGCGTGTGAAGATTGTGAGAGAGCTTCAGGACATCACTGTCACCGCTGGTGAAAATGCCAAGTTTGTATGTGAAATCTCACATGACAACATCAGTGATGGCAAATGGTGGCTAGGCTCCAGCATTCTTCAAGAAAATGAAATGAATCAGATGAGCTGTCATGGTCGTGAGCATCACCTGGTGCTAACTATGACAACACCAGAGGAGTCAGGCATGGTGTCCTTTGTGATAGGAGAAGAGAAGACCTCTGCTCGTCTAAGAGTGAAGAATAAACCTAAAGGTGTGGAAGTTGATACATGCTAAATTGGCATCATCATTTGCCAAAAATGATGCCTACTCATATAATCCAGTAGATTTTCTTGTTTCTGATGATGTATCTTAGAGGTGGGAGGAAAAACTGCTTTAGAGAGAGTTTTTGGTGGAAAAAAGATTTTATTAATATATTCATCATCATCATCATCATCATCATCATACCTATCAAGGCTCAAAGACAAGAACATACACAGATGACTGAATAATCTGAGAATGTGAATTTCTGTTATGATTTGAATTTTATGAAAAGTCCTTGTTGTGAAGAGAATCTTTATAGTTTCTTTATAGTTTTGATATAAAACAGAAACACAGGGTACTGTCTGTCAATAAAAAAATGTAAGTTTAAATGTAGTTAATTAATTACATAGATTCATCATATGTTACTAATCAAATATAAAGATCATGTATATACATCTTCCATGTGCATTTAGCAGCTTTCTCTTCCTATAGTTTTGATAGAAGAGAAACTGAAAGACATGGTCATCTTTGAGGGAGATACGGCCACTTTATCCTGTGTCACCTCTGATGACTGCACTCCCGTCACCTGGAAGAAAAACAATGTGACTCTGCTGGCAGGGGAAAAGTATGAACTTGATAAAGAAGGAAAACGTAACTTGCTTCTAATACACAGAGTAGGAAAGGAGGATGCTGGAGTTTATATATGTGACACAGGAGACATGCAAAGTACAGCTGCTCTTGTCATTAAAGGTAAATATTATATTATAATATAATATTGCTGTTCTAACTGAATATGAATATTAGGAAATAATCATACTCTTGTATAAATGATGCGTTGTCAAAGTAATTGTTTTTTTGCATTATTAAATACTAACATGTCTGAAAGTCCATATCATCAGGGTTTTCTGCAGAACTTAGTTGAGTCAGGCACTGGCAGTGCGCAACACTGGTCCTGAACAAATCTTACCAGAAGTCATGGAAATTAAATGTGTTTAAGTTGGGGGTGCTGACCATTCAAGAACATTGATGAGTTCATCAATAAGTCATTACATAAAACCCCCTGAGTTGTATAAGATGAATAATTTCATTACAATAGCACCTATTAATATTAGGCAGGAAGTGACCAGTCAGCTCTTGAAGAAAAAAAAGGGCACTTGTGATGACTAGATGGCAGGTTTTGTTGGGTCTTCATGGTATGTAGTGGTTAGGACCTACTAAAAACGGACAGAGGAGGGGCAAGTAATGAACGAGCGACAGGGTCATGGGTAGCCAGACTCAATGATGTGTGTGGAAAATGAAGGCCTTTTTACTTTCTTCAAAGTAAAAAATGTACATACACTAAGATTGCTATGCTTTTAAACTATTTGGGAAAGCCCAGATGATGATATTGTCACATGAACAACCTGTGCCTTGGCTCAGCGCGCCTCCCCTGCCCAGGCTCCGTGCGCCTCTCCTGCTTCGGCTCAGCGCGCCTCTCCTGCCTCGGCTCAGCGCGCCTCTCCTGTCTCGACTCAGCGTGCCTCTCCTGTCTTGACTCAGCGCGCCTCACTTGCCTCGGCTCAGCGCGCCTCCCCTGCCCAGGCTCGGTGCGCCTCTCCTGCTTCGGCTCAGCGCGCCTCTCCTG